>UXGC01000926.1:0-44289 GCA_900480045.1 Eurytoma adleriae
TGACCATATTCTGGGCAGAATTTCTGGTCAATAAACGTTAAAATGACGTATATCTAAAAATGTTGCAAAGAGTATTTCCAACGTCATTTTAACATTTATTGACCAGAAATTCTGCCCAGAATATGGTCAATTTTCTACCAGGGAAGTTAACCACAATTAGCCAACTCAATTAATTTTCTACCAGCCTACTAATCCAAAAAAAAACCCCAAAAACTCTCTACCGTCCTCCTAAACGTAAAAAAATCGCGAATTTTTCCAAGTCTACCGCCTCCCACGCCCGCGCCGGGGCATCGGGCGCGCTCGCGATCCTTCCCCCGCGGCGGGCCTTGAAATTCCATTCCAGCGGGGCCGTCGTCCGAAACTGGAGCAGAGCGGCGCGCGAGCAGCTTTACCGGGCGACTCTTCGGCCCCCGGGGTGCGCGCCGCGTAGCAGCGATCGGCGCGCACCGTCCGAGATCGCTCGCGCCAGCTAAGACCTTCCGCTATAAATAAAGCTCGCGCGCAAGCGCCCGGTCGCCTACTAATTATACACCCCGCGCGCGGAGAAAACGGCCGGCCGGCCCCGCGCGCAGGAATGTAAACGAGAGAATCGCCACTTTTTTTTTTCTTTGCCTCTTTTTTTCTCCCCTTCTGCCGTTCCTCTCTTTTTCTCTCTCTTTCTCTCTCTCTCTCTTTCTCTCTCTCTCTGGCTCTCTCGGAGGAACATCGCGATTCTTCCGCTTTTTTTCTCGTTCTCGCGCTGCCGGCGAGCCTCGAGGCGGGATCGTTTTTTCTTTTTTAAAGAGCCGGGGGGATCGCGTCATCGACCGAAGAATTTCGGTGGATGCGCCGAGGAACGGGATGTATGGAGTACTGGTGTATTCGATATGATTGCATTTTAAGTTTTTTTATGAATTTTTTATTTGGCAATTGAATGGTACGATGGGATTGAATTTAGGTTGCAGGGAGTAAGATGTACACGCTAAATCGGTTAGAGTCAAATTTTGACTGGAAGACTTTAGATTGACACTAACTCCGTCAAGTAGAGTTAAGTAGAGTGACTTTTTCACTCGAAATTAGAATAAAAGGTAGATTTACGCTGTTGATTGAATCAGTCTAGAGTAGAGAGATTTTCACTCTAACTATGAAATACTCTATTCGTATCGAGTGGTTAATTGATTCTACTATAGTCAAATTTCTTTCCCCTAAAGTAAAAAAATTAACTCTTTCAGCCAATTAACTTTTGAATAAGTAAAATTTCAATTTAACGTTTACCAGTATTTATTTCGGCAAGTAGATACGATCTGTTACATTCAATTTCGTTTTTACATATAGTTGAAAAAAATTTCATGATTAATTTTGAGGTCAGTTCATCTTTTTCGCATTCCAGCTGATTTAGCGCGTACAAAAAAACTGTAATATGAGAAAATAAAATGTTTTTTTTTTCGACGAACGTAAAAACAGCGATGAAATATTTATGCCAGTTATTGAACTTAGCGGTGGCGGATTATTTTGAGACATCGAATTTAAAAATAGATTGATTCTTTTAAACTCGATCCGAAGTCCAGATCTCGAGCGCGGGCGCGCCTTTATATGCGCGCGACGAAATTAAAATTCCGGGCCGATGTTGAAAACGGAAGAGCCGCCACGGTCTATTGTATGGCAATTAGTACTTTCGCTTCGTGAGAAAATATAATCGATTCATAAGCGAGCGCTGCGCTAAAGAGAAGAAAGTAAAATCTACATCCACTCACTAATTCTTATTCAATATGCGCATTTCCTCGTTCGAAGAATAAGACATTTTAGGTTTCAGCAATGACTATGCACTGTGTGTTAATTAAGAGTAAAATGAGTTTCTTTTGTAAAAAAATATATTTTTTTAAATTGCGTTATTCAGATTTTTATAATTTTTACATTAAAATTATCCCAATTTTATCGTATATATGATAAACAACATACTATATTTTATGACTAAGAACTAGACTTGCAATAAGACACTTTTTCAATAGTCATTTATTCCCATTAATTAAAATCCATATTTAAGAGAATAAAATTATTTAATTTCGATCTTAGTATAAACATTAATTTATTTATTTAGTAGATAGATAAGTACTGTTACATTCAATCTAGTTTTAAATAGTTAAAAAGTGACGTTAGGTCATCTTTTCCGTACTTCACTATTAACGGTTTAAATAAAGTTTTTTATCCGCCTCGAAATAAGTCATTTAGGGTCAAAAAACGTTTCATTTTTGACAAAATCATATCAAGTATCATAGACATATATTAGAATTTAAATTTTTGATGATGAAAACATAATCTTTGAAATTGAACTACGAACTTTCTTACTAGCTATATATGAAATACTATTCGTCAGAAAATTCAGTAAACAACAAATATTTCCACAAAACTAACAACAAAATGATTAACGCATTGAAATAAAGTATGAAATCTAATGAATCACATTCCCGGTTCTTGTTGCAGTTAACCCCGTAGAAAGAAAAAAAAAGCCGCCACCATGGACGCGATCAAGAAGAAGATGCAGGGAATGAAGCTGGAGAAGGACAATGCGATGGACCGCGCGTTGCTCTGCGAACAGCAGGCTCGCGATGCCAACGCGCGCGCAGAAAAGGTAAAAATCATCGGCCGCGCTTTTGCCTTAAATAGACCCACCGCGCGCGTCATCACAATGACGGATCGCCTCGATCGCTCGTTACACTTCCACGCGCGAAAAATTATGCAGAAAATTATTATGCGTGTCTATCTTTGAAAAGGTGTAAAATTTCACGCGATAGTGACTTGGTTAAAAGAAACGATTTTTTAAGCATTTTCTAACGAGTTTTTGTCTATTTTATAACTAAAAACGTGCTATCCATGAAATTACTTATTTTTAGTTATGAAGTAGTCGAAAAATCGGGTTAATTAAGCTTACAAAGTTGTCACTTTTTACCCTCTAAATTTAAAAAAGTGAAAATAGTTCAAATGCACTTATTTAACGTGCATAGTCGTTCACTTATTCTAATAAGTGGACGACTATAATGCACGTTGAATAAGTGCATTTGGACAATTTTCACTTATTCAAATTTAGAGGGTACTATATGATATTTAATGTTTTTCACATAAGATTTAAATGTTACGACCGAACCTCAAAAAAAACAAAAAAAAAATAAAAAAAAGTGCACCTGGTGATAGTATTACCTCGTGTAAATCATAATATCGGACTTGAGCGTACTGATAAAACGATGCTTGTGCTTGGGGACCATAGGCCGAGGAGGAGGCCCGCGCGCTCCAGAAGAAGATCCAGACCATCGAGAACGAGCTGGACCAGACCCAGGAGGCCCTCATGCAGGTCAACGCCAAGCTCGAGGAGAAGGACAAGGCCCTCCAGAACGTGAGTAACTCTTCTTCAAATTACTTGCGCGCCTCGGGAAGATGACAAGCAATTAGGCTACTTTCTCTTTTCGGGTCGATGGGCCGTATATTAAGTTCGAGCATTTCTCATACTTACTCGAGTACTTCCAAGACTCCAAAGTGGATGGCACTTCATTTAAAAATCGGTATCAGTATAGATAGAGAAAAAGTTTTTCGTTGTTACTCATAGTCCGGTTTTAAATGCATTTTAAAATGTTAGTGCACAAAATTAAAAGTTTCGATGTGATCGAATTACCAATATATGAAACAATGTTTGAGTAAACATTTTTGAAGATATTGCGGAATGCTCGATTTAATGTCTCTCGGTGATTCGGAAAGGATTACATAAACGTGCCACTTTCATGACCAAATTTGGTATTGTATCTGATAAAAATGAATACTTTGAATTTTTTATTGATTCAATCACTCAGTAATTAGATTTCTGGAATGTCATCCTAAGTGTGTTCAATTTTACATATTGTGAACATGAAAACATTATTCTTTACAATTTTAGTTTAGTCACAGTGACATACTTTAATTTTAAGTTTATAAACTGAATAACAATTTTATGATGCTCTAAATAATATTGCGAATCAAAAGTCAATTATTACAACATAACTCGGTACATTATTGTCGATTTGCTGACTCCGGGTAACTGGAAGAAAAGTATCTATAATTAAGGTACTTTACCGCACTCGAAACAGCAAAGCAAACCTCCATTTTTGAGATCCCGTCACTCTGGTAGAAAATTGACCATATTTTGGGCAGAATTTCTGGTCAATAAATGTTAAAATGACGTACATCTAAAAATATTGCAAATACTCATTTTAACATTTATTGACCAGAAATTCTGCCCAGAATATGGTCAATTTTCTACCAGAGCAACTTACAACCATTTAACGGTCAACCTAAAATCATTCGCATGTAGATCCTCACCGCAACCTCGACACCTCCCCCCCGCAGCAAAACGAACAATCACCGGTACAGGGCTGGTAACCTCGTCGCGCGGCGATTAATCAACGTGAATCATTAAGCATCCGCTCGGCGAATCCGAGCAAAAAGGCCGAAAGCGAAAGAGAGAGAATAAAAGTGTACACCGTTGCGTTATCTTCGCCTCGCGACTGGTTTACGCATACGCAGCAACATTGTTTATGTTGGACGGGTGTGCGGGGCCCGTAACGCCCGAAGAATGTCATGACGCCGCGCAGGAGGCTCCCAGCCGCGGTGTCGCTTTACCGAATGCAGATGTACCGAAAAACCGCGGAGTCGGCGATCCCCGAGCCGCTCGAAGAAAGTTTCTGCGAAGACTGAACGCGATTCTTCATTTTATTCTCGAGATATTCGATTTAAAGTGTAAAAATTTGAAAATGTGAATTTAATTTGTAAAATGGCAATGATTGCATGATTGTGCGCGTGAAAAGTCGATCGGAAATTTCGTTTTGCGAAAAATATGTCACTTTATATTTGTTTAAATTAATTTCACATTTCAAGTTTTACGGAGTACGCTTGGTGTGAATAGTTTTTTTAAGGATTTTGCGCACATTTATGATTAGAAACAAGCTATTTTACGAAATAACTAGATTTTAGTCGTAAAATGGTCAAAAAATCGTTAAAAAATGGTCACTCTTGACCAGGAGCTTTTTTTGCTCGAGATAATTTTTTTCCTTCTAATGAAGGAGTCGATCGGATTTGGAGTTTAGACAGTTCGGAGCTATTTTTGCTTAATGATTCGAAATCACTTATCAAGGAGTGATTTCATTGGATACCTATTTTTTTTTAAACGCTTCAGACTCTTTAGTAATTAGTGAGTCATCTTGGAAACTGGGTTATCATCGGTACGAAAAAAGCTTCGTTGTAGATTTAAAAATATATTCAATTGGTAGCAATTTTTTAACTCGATTTTTAAGAATAAATTTTTTTTTACTTCTATTGCGTAAGATATATTCTGTTATTTTAATAGACGATAATTTGATGATTTAATTTTATGCCGCTCTTTTAGTAATCTTGTCTAAATGATACATTTTAAAGGCATATTTCTATTAATGTGCATCATTTCGTTATCGATTTTTTCTTCATTTATCCAATTTTCCCAGATGTTTTAATTTATTTATTTCAAAAATAAAAGTGAAGTCTTCATTAACTGTGACAATCAGCACCTTTCGCTTTTATTCAAAATATTAGTTTCTTAAAAAACGTTTATGAATTAAGCAGATATAAAAGCCTCAGAGTATCCAATTTCTTATGACAATATACATTTGAAGTTCTGCAACAAAAAATGTAAAAATGTGACAAGTATTTTCGTATAAAAAAGAAAATAACGGCAACACGTTAATTTTGCGATAAAAGAAACAAAGTTAATCTTGGCTGTGCTTCAAGTAAACATTAATTATCGAAATAGTTATTATCTCACTGAAGAAACTTAAGAAACAAGATACAAAAAGATACTCTTAAGAAAAAAGAACAAAAAATAAATTTGACCTAATTAAAGCGTAATAGATCCTGCTAAAAAAAAGGAACAAGACATGTGCAGGCATCTCGAATCAGTGGAAAAAAAAAATCACATCGAAAATGTAAAGATAGCCCCGGCGAGGCGTGAATCGGTATAAAGCAATGAAAGTCCCGCCCTCGACACTGCTCAGACTGCTCCTCAGAGCCGGCTTCCTCGTAAATCCAGCGGTAATTCGGAGCCAGAGCCGGGCGCATATAAATGCGCCAGCGCAGCATCCGCCCGGCCCTCGTCATCGGCCGTCCAAATTCGTATCCGACGAACGACCTTCGCTCGGCGTCTCTCTCGCTCCTCCTTCCCGCCGACCGGCCGGGGCAGCGGCAGCGGGGGCCCGCGAGGCGCCGATCCGCAGTCGTGCCGCGCGCACCAACCTCACCGCATACTCGCTCCCTCTCTCTCTTTCACTCGCCTCGCCCCGAGGGGAGAGGGGCGCGTTCGAATTTTCCCGCGCCCCGGCGGCGCCATCTGTCGGCCAGCGGCTCAAGCCTCCAACGCGGGGCGGCGGCGCGTCGATCAGTGCAGTCCGGAAAAAAATGGCGGCGAGTCCGCTGCTGGTGGTGGCAGCTCCTATCACCTCCGTCGTCGACTCATCGCCGTCGGGCGAGGGCACCACCACGAAACTGATCCACCAGCTCTGAACAGTGGGGGAGCGAGCGAGAGAGAGAGCGCACATTTTTGTTTACCTCATAGCGCTCGATGGGCCCCGGGAGCGAGCGAGAGGCAAGATGTCCCACCTAACCTAGAAAGCGCGCACGTACGCAGGGAAAAGTTGCCGTGGGGGTGGCCTGCGTGACATGCCAGGATAGCAGAATGCGGCCTCGACGATAACGGCGCGATAAGCCCCTTTGCTCCTGGAGAAGAGCCGGTCAGCCATGGAGCCAGTACTGTCGTCGACGACGAGGCGCCGCGGGCACCAGCACCACCCGAGGCACGCGACCAGGCGGCGGCTGGACCAGAGCCTGCTGACGACGTCGGCACCCTCCTCGACTGCCTCCTCGACCCCCGACAGAGGACCCGCGCAGTGTGGCCCTGTCGGGGCTGCGAACGATGCCACACTAGCTAAACACTCCACCGAGTCCTCACCGGAGAGCACTAGACTTCAACAGCCCAGTCTAGATCAGAACTTCAACCCTAGCTCGCCCAGACGAGTGGTCGGGGCGTCCAGGATACTGGACAAGCTGAGGAACCAGTCCAAGCTTAACTGTGATAGCAAGGTTGTGGTCATCCAGGATGAAAGACCCGCGCAGTGTGGTCAGGATGACAGCCAGCAGAGCGACAGCAAACTATCTCTGCTGGGAAGTAGCTTCTCGGATGACGAGGACTTCGGTTTGAGCCCTGAGTTCGAGCACGCGGTCGCGAGAGCTCAGGGAGATGGCAATTCGGACGAGGAGGCTGTCATCGTCGAGGAGGACCCTGAGTTCGCAGAACTGTCCAGACTCAGGTGTCCCAGCGAGCGCACTGAAGTACAGGCGGAGAGAGAGGCCAGAAGAAGAAAACGTTGCGCCGACTATCCTGGCTTGGCATTTGGATGCTCCATTTTCTCCAGCGATACCATGATGAAATTTAGCCTGATTAGGAACGAGCTGCAAAATATTATGGGCAATCAGCTGAAAAGGGTTAGTATTATGGTACTGGGTTAAGCTGCTGTTAAAAAGTAGCAAAATGTAGATTATGAAACTAAGTTTTCTTAGTTAACAGTCAAGAAAGATTATTTTTTAATACTTTCATTTTTAAAAGGAGTGAAGATTTGAAGCATTTAGGTAATATAATTGTTATACAACTTTAAAGTTTCTAAAATTGCATAATGATTACTTCATACTGATTAACTAAGTGAACTTAGTAATTAGTACAAGAGATATTCTTAGTCAAGCAAAATACCGTAGAGCATTCACAAATAGTTTTTAGTTATTTCTTACTTATGAGTAAGCGAGGAATTCAGTGTTATATACTGCGATTTTTTTAGTTCGATGTGCACCAGGCAAAGGTTACCTAGTGTGACGTAGAATCGCCAACAATCTATAAATACTTCTCGCTGATGTGATCCAGTGCCTTTAATTTCAATTGGATGAGGGCATTGTGTAAGCACAACTGCTTAATGTAGACTCGAAAGAGGAATGTCGCTCTCTTTGCACTTTACTCTTGTTCGATGTGCATTTATTTATAAATATTTTTGCGCATTGCATAAAAACATGTATCATTTGGCAATCTGAAAAATCATGGAAACAATACTTCATTCATTGGTTTGCTTTTTCTTGCAAGTCACATTTTGATTACATATTCATTAAAGTTTTTCTCTTACAATATTCTTTTTGACAAAGAACATAAATCTTATTTATCCGTACACCTGCCTTCAATTACATCATAATATAATACAATCTTGTTATTTATTGATTTGAATATGATGTAATTTATTATCGTTTTTCATTTTACTTGAAATATTCTTATTGACATTGTAAATTGTTATTTGTTTTTAAATAAACTAAAACATTTATAGTAATTAAGTCATTTTGGTATTACTATTATCTTATCTTATCTCATTGTTGTTAATTTCTCTTGTGATAATACTGCACAAAAACATTTTTCATATTCTTCCAACTCTATTCCGAAATAGTATCATTTTTTAAAGAATTGTATTTTATGTACTTAAATACTTTTTTTATAAAGATTCATATTTATAATTTAATTCAACATAAAATCTTAAATAAAAAATTAATTTAATAGTATCTTTAAGAGAAATTAGAAAACTAAAATACACGTTCATAAATATCATATTTTACAATTAGGGACAAATTGAATACAATTTTGGAGTCCAGCTGCAATCCTTTTACCTTTGTAAATTTAACAATTTTGAAGCTCCATTTACTTGATGAACTAATTAGCTAATCAGCGGCTCTATTAAGTACATACATCGTTGCAGTTAATTTTCAAATGCCCCTAATTCAAACTAAAAATTTTTACTCTGCATCATTCAAAAATTATAAATTTCACCGTTGTACTTGTATCCAATAAGATAGATTATTATTTATCTGTTAAACATTGCACTGTGAACTTGCTCCGCTCCAAAAAAGCGCGAAGCAGTCGATAAAAATATTTCGAACACATTATTAATCTGCCGATTGCGCAAATCACACTTATACATTACTTACCGATACCACTCGAACCCGAGCACTCAGAGAACTAACTGTGCCGCGCTAGCGTTTAAAAAAAACCGCCGATGTCAGAGTCGACTTCTCGGTCGATTAGAAAATCGAGATAAAATTAAAAGCCGCTACTCCGAAAAGGGAGTAATCGAAAAATATAGCGCAAAATAAAAAAAAAAATAGTGAATCGGGCATTCATTAATTCCGGGCGGGAGCGAGGGGGGTGCGGTGCTTCCGGCCCGTGTGCAATCCCTCTCATTGCTACGTGCCGGGTAAATAAAGTGCGTGCACTTGCGCGCCTGTGTGCACAACAGAAAACCGGAACGGGGCGCTTCGCCGCCTCTCGATTCAAACGTTTGGGCGCGGTATTTCCGGGGTTTTCATGACGTACACGCGCGCATTATGCGCCGTCCACTCGCCGTGTCGCGGGAGTCTCGTTTCTCCCACCCGAGAGGTCCCGGCG
Organism: Eurytoma adleriae; assembly: GCA_900480045.1. NCBI lineage: Eukaryota > Metazoa > Arthropoda > Insecta > Hymenoptera > Eurytomidae > Eurytoma > Eurytoma adleriae. Next base: position 9,497 of record UXGC01000926.1, read on the forward strand.
GAGAGCGAGAAAGGGAAAGAGAGACCGAGAGAGAAAGAGAGAGGAGAATACTTTCCATACCGCGGGGGAATAAACCGGCGAGTGTGCTTCTTGCCCGGCCGGGATCGATCCTTTCCTAACCTACAAAAAAAGGGACGGCCGCGCGCGCGCGCGCTACTTCGGTCTTTTTTTTTCGCGAGCGCACCTCGCCTCCTCCGCGTGTCCTCGTCCTCTGTGTATATGCGACCGGCACTCGTGGCGTCGCGCGACTTTTCGAAATTCAGCCGAGACGCCCGGGCTCTTCTGTATCCGCGGAACGTCCGTGAATCCGACGCACCGACGAGGGACTACTTTTTCTCCTTCCTCCTCGGCTACTCCCCTCCTGCATCGGCTGCCTGTGTCGATCCTCGTCGCACACTCCTTGTTATGCCGCCGCTCCACTGCAGTATACGGACTAATGTGGAAAGCTCGCGCGAATAATCGTTAACGGTCGACTTTTATCGATGAAATCGTTTTACTTTTAGGAGATTAGATTAGATTGATGACAAAAATTTGATCTAATTTTTTTGGAGTAGGTTATTCCCTCTTCTTGATAATAATTATCATTTATTTTTTATAATCTTTGTAATAGATAATCGAGTTCGAATAAGGAATTATTTACCCTGTTAATAATCAATTGACTAATTATCTATTATATTAGTCACGTCTTGATTTGTACATTATTATTTTTAATGATGATTAATGCTGCTGTCTATATTTGAATTCCAAGTATAAAGTTTAAAGAACAAGTATTAACAAACAATTTCCGATCGATAATAGCGGAAAAGGTCGACGAATCGATCACGAAAAGCGCAAATAAATTTAATCGAACAATAAAAAAAAAATTGATCAAAGCAATCAATTGAAAGACAGAACAAGCAAATGAATTGGTTCTTTGATTCGCACCAATCCAAAAGCGTTCCAATTATCATTCCGAATTAGCCGACGATCGAAGCCTCGAACCGATCCGTGAAAATCACCAAGCGAAACAAACGGAAAAGCCCAAAAAATATTCCCCTCGCCGGCGGAAAAGCGTATAGCCGCTTTGACGTTGGTACAGTGGACTACACCCATTAAACGTCCCTCCGTCTCTGTCTCGCGGAGTTTCCTCCCGTCGCGGAGAGTCGGGGGGGCACCTCCTGCGCCTGCGCCCGGCCGCTGCGCTCCAGCCTGGCGCTCCGGCCATCTTGGAAGTGGCGCGCGCGACAGAGACGCGGCGATCCGGCGAGCGAGGCCGCGCGACAAGGACGGTGCGCCCACCCGCTGGAAGGTGCGAGCGAGACGGAGCGACGCGCGGCGGGCCTGGCCCCCGTGTGCTCTCCTCGGTGTGTCTCCGGCGGCGGAGCAGCAGTCAGTGGTCGCGAACGCACCTCGCACACGTCGGCCGCGCGCGCGCTCTCTGCACACACCACGCTACGTACGCAGAGCCCCGCTGCACGCCCCGACGCAGTACGAGCGGTACGCCAGGACCACGGTCACCCCGTTTCCACCCCTGAGCTAAAGTCAGTCACTCGCTCGCTCATACGCGCCCGGCGCTGGTGCAGGCGATCGAACGCACGTCCGAGTAGTCGTATATACGCGAGCGGTGCCCCCCTCAGTGCGTGCCCCAGTACACCGAGTGTGAGCAGTAGCGGGTACTACTAGACGCGAGAGAGTACACAGTGCGAGCCGCAAACATGTCGACCCAAGTGCAGGGCACGCTGCTCGACGTGCTGAAGAAGAAGATGCGCCAGACCAAGGAGGAGATGGAGAAGTACAAGGACGAGTGCGAGGACTACCACAAGCGGCTACAAGTCGAGATTCTCCGACGCGAGGAAGTGAGTTCCCCCCTGTTTCTTTCTCTCCGTCTCTCTCACTCACTCGCGCTCGCTCGTCTCCTCTCTCTCTCTTTCTCGACTCGTCGCCGCCGCCTCGAGAAAGAGGGAGAGGCTAACATGCCGGCGACGAGGTCCGGGAGGGCCCCCGCACCTTCGCCGCGGCGATTGTAGAAGCAGCCGAGGAGCGTCGGTGTCTCTCCCACACCCGCGGCGCGCGGGTTCGTTCGCTCCGCCCGTGACGTCGCGAAAACTGCCTCGGCCCGTCCCTTTTTCTCCTCTCGCGCGATGGACTCCACGGGCAGCCGTGGGTCCTCACGTGCGCTCCGCGGGAGGAGGTCCTCCACGCGGCGGTTATTGCGAGATCGAGTTGTCTCGGCAGGAGAGAGAGAGAGGGGGAGAAGTGACCGAGGCTGTGACGGTCAGCGGACGGACGCGAACGGACCTTGCCCCCGCGCGCAGGCCACACTTCGATTTAGGAAAACCGAGACATTTTTGGCCGCTCGCAGAGGCGAGACTCGGCCCCAATAAGGTGTACGGCGGTGGCTCTCGATCCCTTTTCCGCGAAGCCGAGCGGGCTGACGGGGAGAAATTTCAGGGAGCCCGGTGTAGTGAATGGGACGCCGGTGTGCATGCTGCTCCGAAAAATTCATGACTCAGAGCAGCACGTCTCGCGGGGGCCAGTGCTCCACGAGGATTGAACGATTCTTGAATAATACACACGCCTCTCAGACTTTACGAGATAATCGATAATCTGATAAAAATAAAAAAAGCTAATTTTATACTTTCGAAAAATAGGTTTAATGCACTGATTAATACACTACTTAAAGAATATATACAGTAATATTCTAATTAAAGATCTATCGTAATTTACATAACCGCATTTAGTATTTTAAAAAAATGAACCTACTTAATTATTTGAAAAAAAATAAAAATTCCTAGCGAAAAGGAGCTTAAAAGAAAAGTTCCTAAACCAGAGTAACGCGGTAGCGCATAAATTAACAAGTGTCCGTGCAGCGGCGGTACGCCGGCGCGCATACCTGAGGGACACTCGGCAACCGCGGATGCGCCGGCGGCGCGAGAGGTGAAAAAGTGCGTGCACGCACACGCGTATAGTACAGGCCCCGCAGACGAGCGGCGGCCGGGGGAACTTTCAAGTGGCTTCTCGGCGGCGGTCTTGAACCTGAGCGCGCGCCTCGTTTGCCTTCCGCGCTCAGCGATCGATCGCGGGTGCGTGTCACGCGTGCGAGGCCTATTATGTGCCCCCGTTCGCTGGACTCGTTGACTTTTCGGAGCGATTCCTTTTCCTATGCGTCCGCTTAGTTTTCTGTTTTACCGTTTTTTTTGTTCGTTCGAGAGAGTAGTTCGCGCTTCTACGAAGTGGAGCGAGGATGGCGGCGGGCAAACCTGATTAGGCTTATTCGTTTAGGTTGCTCGGGTGCGAATGGAATAATTGCACGGTAATTTCATCGATCTGATAAAAATTTCATTTTTTGAGTGGTCCTTCTTTTCAGGTGGATTGTTACCGAATGCATTATGGATTGGGAGATAAGGAGGTCGAGAAATAATTAATTGTTGCTAGCCAGGAAACTGGTGTATTTCCATTTTTTTTTTTGGTAATTTATGAAATTATTTTGATGGTATACTTCAGACAGATCAGATTATATTGTCAGATTATATTATTTGATGCCTGCTTTAGTTTATTAATTGATTCAATAATCAGATTAGATTATTTGTTATTTGCTACCCTCTTTAGTAATTGATTCAATGTTTATTCTAGGACGGAGTCAAAGTTTTCTTATGGTTAATCTTCTGGTAACTTTGTAAATAAAAATAACCTTCATTGTCAATCTATTCTAAGTTGTAAAAATCCTATTAGAATGACAATTAGACAGTTAACTTCTTCGTAGTGGCATCGTTTTCCACACCCACTTGCTTTGTACTATTCTTCAGATAAGACAAGGAAATTACTTTAAAGCGTTTCATTTATGATCATTAGAGGTTGTTAATGTAGTTGTCAGCACTTCGCTGATATTTAATATTTCGCTTTTTTCAAACCAACTAAATTTTGATACATAAGTAGTCAAAATTAACATTAGAAAAGTATACCTGCTCTCTTTACACTTTCTTTGCTTAATATCGTACACTTTCTACACAGAAAATTCCAGATTAATGTTTTCAGCGCGATTGAGTAATTAGTTCATATTTATATCAAGAAATTCCAGTAACCTAAGTCCAGCAATTAGCGATTTTTCTTTCATCGAAGCAAATCAATGCGTTCAAAAGCTCTCAAATTATTGCCCGGTGCCTGAAACTTTCCGCGAAGTCAAACGCCCCGGCGCAAAAGCCGTATAAATTAGTTGTCAATTTAAATAGCGCAACTTTCTTCTATTATCTCCCATCGAATGACATTCAAACGTTCCATTTCGGAGCACTTTCATCGGCGAACTTGTCGCGCGGCGCCTTATTTACCCTTTGAATCACGCCGCGGGCACTTTTACCAGCTGCATAAAATGTGGCTGATTACTCCGGAGTCGCGCCGCTCGCCGTGACGAATCCGGCTTAATTTTTGTCCCGAGCCAATGAAATCACCGGCGTTTTCTCATCCACGGAGGTAGTCACGCCGGGAGCCCGCGAACCGCCTCCTTAGTCATGCGAGTTCTCACTGCAGCCTATGTCCACATCATCATCGCTTCCTCTCCTCTCTGCTGTGTCGCTTCGTCCGTTGGCTTCACTCTCTCTCTCTCCTTTTTTATTCCTCGGCGTCCTCTTTTGCGAACTGGAGCGATCGATGGTACGACGACGCCGTCGGTTACCACGCGCTCGTCGCTCCTTTTATTAGCCCATTAATGTCCGATGCGAAGATTATGTGAACAATGAACGTCGTGGAGATGAGTTTTTCAGAGTTGTCATTCTTTCGTGGTTGCTTAATCTCAGTTCCACTTTTTCGTTAATTAGATATTTACATGCTAAAACGGCTAGAGCGAAATTTCACTCTTATTCTAGAGTTAACTCTAGTGTTAATTCATTCATAGAGTCAAATTTGAAATATCACTATACATGATTAGAGTGATTTAATTTTACTCTGACAGAATAGGATTTTATAGGTTATGATCTACAAAAAAATCACTCTACATCACTCTAATAGAGGGAGTTAGCTTCAATGTATTTTTCGAGTGAAAATTCGACTTCAGTGGAATCAAATTTCACTCAATTTCACTCTAGCTGATTTAGCATGATAGTTTGTTCTTAGTTTCTAAAATCAGAACTCCACTTCTAATTACACTAATTATGCTCTATTCCAAAGTATTTACTCGTAAATATATCTTCGTGTCATTAAAAGATTTGGTCGAAATCTTCCTCGGCGTTTGAAAAACTCGATCAGAAAATTGCTTTTAAGAGATCTGAAATTATAGTCTTTATGGTAATGCAACCAATAGTTTGTGGCATAATACAGCTTAAGTTTACCCTCGAGTGATGAGGAATTACGTGCGCTGGAAGGTACCGGCAGTCGTGATCCGTGATTTAAATGATATCTCGTGTCCTCTTTATTTCTCCGGCGGTACTTTCGAAATCCGAGTGACGTATGCCGGGCTCCTTGCTGCTTTTGGTACCCGCGAGATGGAATCTCGGTGAAAGACTTCGAGCGCTTGTACTCTAACGCGGAGCCTTTTATTTGAAAGTTCTAGTTACCGCGTGCGCTATTTTTTGTATCGACATTGTTGGGTAATCGGCCCACACTCGGACTTTTCAATTCACGTCTAATAAGGTATCGTCGATGATTGAAACCATATTTGATCAGCAGGACGAGGTAGCTCCTGAGAGAAAATTATCCAATTACCGGTCAAAGGCTTTAGCGGTGAATTCAAAATTAGGAAATAATGTAAACTAGTTAATGTAATAATTTGTAAGGAAATATTGTTTCTTCTTAAAAACGATTTCGACTATTTATTGCATTTAAAGATGTAGGCGTAATTATGGATGAGAAGCCCACTTCAGATTAAATGGAGGCTAATTTAAATTGTCATTAAGAAGACATTTTACAAAGATAAAAAATATCTCGCGATAAAGGCCCGTAAATGTGGGACTGCCTCTTACGAAAGTACAGAAACGTTTTTCTTTTTGTCGATCGCACAGTTATTACACTCATCAGAAATTACGAAAAAACGTCACGACGAAAGTGGGTTTCATGAAAAAGTCTTTTGTACGCACATGTGTAGAACATGGTAACGTGATATATGTTACGCATAAAAAATTCACGACGTACGCATTTCATTATGATTTTTGGCACGCTTTTTCGACGTATACGCATGCGTCATTAACACTCGGGCGTCGGTAATAAAAAGCTTTTTATTCCTCCCCCTTATATACGATGCAGGAACTGTTTAAGACTTTTTCTGCGGCGCGCGTCGTTTTTACACCGACTTTTATTGCTAAAAGATAAAACGTGTTTAGAAAATATTTTGCAGCAGTAAGAATCACTTTGTTATAAAAATTCAAATTAATATTTTTAAAAACTTTTAAAAAACTACACCTATTCATATTTATGACTAACTTATAATCGAATTCCTTATATAAAGAAAAGATAATTAGAAATCATTTCACCCGATAATAAATTGCTAATAAAGAAAATCGCACGTCGAGGCTTCAGAATTTAAAAAAAAATCGCTCCAAATCACCACTCAGCGGCGCTTATCTCGCGATAAAAAAAATCACGCCTTCGGTATCGCAGCGAACAATCGATGTACATACACCTCCGCGCGCGATTTTCAATTCAATAACGCGCCTGGCTAGCCGAGAGCTTCCGCTCGCGCGCGCGCATCAGAATGCAGAGGTTCGTTTTTTTTTCGAGGGTCACAGTATGCACCGCGGCTCCCAATTATTTTTACGCCAAGGACGAAGCAATTTTTCCCCCTTGCACGACGGAACAATATCGCGAAGGCGAGGATCGTTCGAGTGCTCCCCTCCCCCCTCCCCCCCGTTTCCTCGTCGGTTCTCTCCTCGTTTTTTTATCTTAGCGCGCCTATCCCCTTCTTTCTTCGGTCGGTCTCGGTATTGTGTGTACCCCTCGCTATGTAAAGCGAGAGCCGATGATAAAAAGTGCGCTGGCGCACTGATACCGCCGCGAGCTTCGACCGCAGCTCTATGAATCGACGCGGGTTTCCGCGGAAAAAGCCACGACTCCATCGGTCTGAGAGAACCGGCCGGATGAGGTTATGTTAGATTACGTTTGTGGAGATTTTTTTTAACGAGGTTGCTCTGGATTCTTAATTTTGTATTATGTAATTTTTATTTAATGTCCTATGAAATTGCATCATTAAAATGTAATTTGTTTTTCCTTAGTAAGATTAAACAATGTCGCATCCAAATTTTATAATTATTCTTGAATCACAACATTAGAGAGAACTAGCAAATTTCAACGCTTTTCGCGCATTCAAATTTCTTATACGTATAAATATATACGTATAATGCATTCTAATTTTTGAGGTTAGGCAACTTTTTGAATGTTGACGCCATAAAAACGAATTATCATCTTTTCCCGTTTAGACACCCAATTCTCGAGTCCACAGAAAAGTGTACGTTACAACGCATCCGAAAATTCGAATATTTATAGAGCGTAGCAACCGAAAACGAATACAAAAGATGAAAGCGCGATAGGCGCCTCTTCGGCAGCGACCTTAAAAACCCCGGAACAAAAAGGCAGGCCTTTTACGTGTCCAAATAAAGTGCACCTGTCGGTGGCTTCTATACACACACGCGGCGATGTCGCCCGCTCACTCGACCCCGTATATATAAAATATTATCGACGCAGCAGGTTGTGAGCGTCCACAGGGTCACTCCTCCGTCGCTTTTCTCCTGCGCGTCCAAATTTCATTGTGCCGCCTTTGCTCGTCGGCTTCTCGCTCGCTGCGTTCCGTTCGGCGGCTACGAGGGAAGCGACGCGGCAAGTCACACCCACGTGCGCGCGCTGCCTTCCGTTAGACAAGGGGATTGGTTTATCTGTCCGTTCTTATTTTACTGATATACTTCGTTTTCTTTTTAGTTTTTTCGGTGAATGATAAAACTTTTTTTTATTGAAATTTAAGAAGAGATAAAAAATATTTATTAATTGTTCACTTGATTAAGATTACGTTCGATGTTTGTATTGAAACTTAATAAATAAATCACACTTTGGATATACAAAACGATATGAAAAGAATGAATAACGCAGCTGGAAATTGTTTATAGTTTTCTTCCCTCGGTGAAACAATTTTTTGGCCATTTAGTGATCATTTTTCGAAACTGGCCATTAAATGGTCAAAAAAATACCCAAAAAATCGTTACATCGACATTAGAAAACTGTAGATGATTCCCAGCAAGGAAATTATCAACATCTCTTAAAATCTATGGCAGGATGTTGTAAAGCATGTAAAAACGCAATTTCATTGGTTCATGAGTATATCCGGTTGAATGGCACCAAAATTAAGAAAGCTTCCTAACCTCAAAAACTATAATGCATCATGCGAGTAAATAAATACACATGAGATGAGTTAAGTTTATAATTAAACTTGTATTAAAAAACATCCACTACTGATGGAATATCATTTTAATGGACACCCAAACATGAATTCGAATAAATCAATCGTCCAAAAAGGTTCCATAAGGTCCATGGTTAGAATCAAGCGAGCAAACGATGAATAATAAATCCTTGCGCAAGCATTTTCCGCGCGCTCACGTAATACATGGCACCGGCGCAACTCCCTTGGTTCGCGCGCGCCGAGCTAATTCAATTTGGAGGCGACAAACGCCCGGAAGTCAATTAACCTCGGATTTGATCGATTTATTTGCGATCGCCGTGGATCTGCCCCCGGAGCGGCCAATCGCCATGACTAATATATTCAGGCGTGCGCACTGCGATGGTCACAATGGGTCGCACAGTGAGCGAGAGAAGAAAAAAAAGTAAATGGATGCGGCGCGGGCAATTATCGCGGGCTGGGAAATCGTCTCTAGTCTCGATTCCGCGTATCGGCGGCCGCGCGGATATCCGGAGCCGCGGAAAAATCGATGGTGCGTGGAGAGGAAAGGAGAATAACGGGCGCTCCTCCCCCCTTCACAGTGGGTTCGTAAAACTCGGTGGTATAATTGACGCACGCGCGTTGCTGGTTTCATTTTCTTGTGTATTCTACTCCTTTATTTCTGGTGGGTTTAGGTACAAAGTCTCGGAGGATTTGTTCTCGGGTGTTTGAGTTGGGGGCGTTGGGTTCATTCGCGCACAGATGGGCACAGTTTATTTCGTTTAGTTGGCACAATTTACTTTCTATACAAAAGAATGACTCGTTATTTTGACTAATGGCTGGTCGGATTTACCATCTGTAACTTGGCGTAACTAATTTGATGCTAGTATAGTTTCATGTGGTTTCCCTTTATCTTTCGTACGTGAAAATAGTGAGCACGTACTATAACCAATACGATTTGACACTCTGCAGGACAATCACTTTTGCTTAACCGTCATTTTAAGATTGCATTTCCTATTATCCTATGAAGAATTTCCGTTAATTTGTAACCATTGACCATTTTCCCTGTCTCTGACAGTACAGAAACGAACCAGTTTAAACCACCCAATTTGCGAATTGTGATTAGTTACAGTGTGACACGTGGTCAAATTTGATGATCGTAAATCATAGTAATAGTTTTGGTGTTTCCAACATTTTCCCTCAGCAGTCAACAGAATCAACATATTCCAAGAGAAGCAACAACAATTCCGCATCCTGCCAATCGACAATACAAAGTTACTGTTGTTCGTTTCATACCACATCGACAACGCATTCTTAAAAACATTCCCACCCCACCCAAACGAATCTACAATCGAATGCCCAGCGAGTTTTTCCGCTATCCCCGTGGGATTAATGGCGGCGGGCACGTCTTCGGACAGCCGTGACGGCCGGATCGGTGCGTGCGCGTTACGCTCCGGGCGCTCGCGCGCTAAACGAGCGGGGCTGGGCCGATTTAGCTCGTTGCCGGCGCTGTTTTCAATCGCGCTAATTGAACGCGCCGCGTGCTGCTGCGACGACCCTCTCTCTCTCTCTCTTTCCCCACCGCTTTGAATTTTCATCTAATTCCAAGCGCGTCGCGCCGTCGCCGCCGCCGCACGTCGCTCGCCTCCGTCGCGACCCGATGCCTCGATTAGCTGTTCTATAGACTGGAAATGCGAATGAATGAAGGATCTTTTTTTTTTAAAGCCTGTTGATAGAGATCTTTTCAGAAGTACTATTTAGTTTTTGGCAACCCTGGTAGACCTTTTTGTCCTTTTGACCAACGGTTGGTATCGGTTGGTCAAAAGATCGCCAAAAACGTCACATTGACTAACGGCTGCCCAACTGCTAGTAAGCATTTCTACCAGGGCATTGAACTTCATATTTGTTAAATAAAATATAATTTACTACATAATAGATTTTAAGATATTCTCTAATTTTTGAGGTTAGAAAATAAATGAGAACAGAATTTGATTTATAACAATTATTTAACGAAGTCTTTCGCATAATTAGAAAATGTAAATACTTAATAATTATTTCAATATAAATGATGATTCAAAATGAAGTATTGAAACATTTTGAATTTTGGCGCCATTCAATCGGATATTTACTCATTAGTCAATCAATCAATTTGCTTCTTCAAATGTTTCATAACATCCTGCCATCGTTTTAAAAGAGGATTTTAAAGCTAGATATACGCTTAGTTTTTTTTTTAGAGAGTAGCTGTTTATGGAAGTTATTGATCGTTATAATATATTGTGACGTCATGTTGGTGTTCGATTTAACATTGTAACGTCATCGTGGCGTAACTTATAACCTACTGTAGTGTCTTCACTTTTCACGACATTTAAAAATAGGACATCATAATTGTCTGCAAAATTACAACAAAATTGGGTACTTAAGTTATGCAAATTGTATAGAAAACTGAAATCATTATTTCATAAACTCTCAGTGAAATACTTTCTTGTGAGTAAATGTTAGTTTACTCAATATGCAGAGTATTTTACACTTTTGAATACACACCAACCTCATATTTTCGTAATTAACTTTAGTACTAGGGTTATTTACAGTTTACAACCAAATTAATAAACAAAATAAAAAGTTCAAAGTATTCACACACTAACGCCTGTTTCTCTAAGCCACATAACTCATCACTTCTGTAACAAAAAAATTTCTAAAAATATACGATCATTTCGCAAACCCAACTTAACTGAATCACGCCTGCGAAGGAGTGAGTAATTCACTCACCGAATGCACGCGTGTCTTATCGATGCAAGCTCGCTCCTTCACAGTTAACTCCCACGAGAGAGCGCGATTCAAATAGACCGCGGAGCCATTAGTGCTCGCAGGCTCCTTTGTAAGAGCGCAAAAAAAAAAAAATCCTAAATTAGCAGCGCGCGCGCCGTCGAACGGACTCTTAAGTATAGAAAGTCACGTACGGCGAGAGAAAAAAAAATGAGAGAGGAGAAATTAAAGCGCGCTAGCGCGTAATCGTTGGCGATGACGTGTGAATGACGAAAGGCGCGCTTCGATTGTTGCAGGCCGAGTCCGAGGTCGCCGCTCTCAACCGGCGCATCCAGCTGCTCGAGGAGGACCTCGAGAGATCCGAGGAGCGCCTGGCGACGGCCACCGCCAAGCTCGCCGAGGCCTCGCAGGCCGCTGACGAGAGCGAACGGTAAGCATCCCATCTGAGGATCCGAAATTTGGGTCCTCGGTTTCATCGGTCGATGAGATGTTTGGGTTCTACGTACGATTTTTTAGTTTCATTATAGTTGAGGCAAAAAATTTAAAAGAAAAATAATTTTTGTTTAAAATGAAGATTTCTTTTATGATGAGCTAATTGAATTCAATGTCATGTTTGTTTATTTACATTTTTCAATTGATATTTAAAATTTAAAAAAAATGTTAATGTTATACAGTGTAATAATGAGGATAGCAATTTATTGTTAAGGAAAAGTAGTTTATTAAAGTTCAGTTATTACGGAATTAACTAAGAAATCGTATTTGACACTCTGATATCTCTTCAAAAGTTACAGCTGCTTCGAAAAAATCCTACATTCGTTTAATGAAAACTGAAATGATAAAATTTTCAATTAAAAATCAATATACTTCTACTTTAATAAAGACATGTGGAAAGAACGGTTGAACCCACATTCAGATATACATTTTCAGGAAATGTAAATAGCATGAATTAAGAGCTTTTGTGTTATCAATTTTTGATGCCTCTAATAAAATACGAATTACGAGCGAACAAGATAATTGTACGTTCCAAATGATATGTTTTGACAATGTCTCGGTATTTTAAAAATCTGTTATCTACACGTGAATAGAATAGCGGCTTCAATAAAGAAGTTTTTTTGTCTTAAATAATCATCACACTTAATCATTGAATCAATTTCAAGCAACAACGTAATAATCATTGTACAATTCTAATTAATAACTTCACTAAAACGAAAAAAAATGGTACACACATCGGAAAAAAGTAAAAAGATTTTCTCGAAGCAGCCGAAAAACCTCATCAGCTGACGCTGCAGCCGCGAGGAAATCGTTCGAAGCGTCGATGGGCAAACGAGCCGGGAGCGCCTCTTATCAGCGCGTCCCAATTACGAACTTTGGGTCCCGCGCGCGACGCGGCTAATTGTTTGCCCATCCGCAGCGCCTCTATATGGTTTCTCCGTGGCTCCGCGCAACGAGTCATCGCATCTTCGCATACCAGAATCGTGACGCTCACCAGCGGCGATGTACGGCCCCGGCTGATTTATTCCGAACGCCGCGCGCGCTTAAATCCTCCCGATGTTCCCCTCGATTTACGCGGAACCCGGCGATCGCTTTAACTCTTTGTTGACGGATCGCGCGACGGACGAGCCGCTGACGGCCCCGAGGTCGGCTCGTTGAAAATTTATACGGACGGATTTTAACCGACGGGCTTTTTTGTGGCGAAGATGCGACTGGCTCGATTGCGGTGGCTCAAAAAAATGTTTGAATCATGTTTTTTGGATAATAGTGGACCTGACCAATTTTTGGTTATGGTTTTTAAAGTAATGTCACCATTTCTGTGGAATGAAACTTACTTTTCCGCAAATTAGTTAATTTATGGGAGTAGATTTCAATATGTTCTCTATAAAGTTAAATTAGAAGATCAGATGTTACAAACATATTTTTGAGCTAAACATTACAATTTATTTAATTTATTATATTCATTTCTTTGTGTCTTACATTATTACCTATATCCCTTCGACATTTTGGAGAGCTTTTCTTTTTTCAAATCTATTCAGTTATCAAAAAAATTTTCATTTAAGGAAAACAAGTGATTATAAAGTTATCTATAGTCGATAGAGTTTCATTTCCTGCAACGTTATCTCATTTCATTACATTGACGTAGAATAATATCCTTTTGTTACTTCACTATCGCGCGGTAGTTGTCTTTTCCACGTAACTATTAATTATATCTAAAGTTTTCATTTCTTATTCAGCAAACTTTTTGTTAACTTCTTTTGAACGAGGCTGCGATGGCAATGAAAATGTTTGAAAGTACTTAATTGCCAATCAATTTACTAGATACATTGCAAACGTATGAATCATATTCACAATAAAAGCTTCTCCAAAGATCTATAAAAATCCTTCGATCCTCAACCAGTATCTCTTCAAAGACGTTGAAAGAAAAAGCATCTTGGAATCTTTTAATTCAACCTTTTCACATCCACGCACATGTTCTCAAATGGTTCATTTCTTTTTTGTTTTCCTATTTTATTTTGAACGTACTATTACGAATCTTTCAACGTTTCATAAACTAAAATGTAACTTTCCTTTCTCCCGAAAAAAATTAGGATACGCAAAGCTCTCGAAAATCGCACAAACATGGAAGATGATCGAGTGGCGCTGCTGGAGCAACAATTGGCGCAGGCCAAACTCATTGCCGAGGAGGCTGACAAAAAATACGAAGAGGTGGGTTAGCGAACTAAAAAAAGACGGTACAACCTGGTCACTTCCTTCCCCGATGCCCCACGACCCCTAGGCGATCGATCGATTCGATTATCGAACATGGAAACGACGTTAAGACGATTCAATGATAATCTGGTTAGAAGAAAGTGTGTTATTCGACTCGAGAGGTCTTATCAGTTTTAAAAGAATGCATAATAAATGTAGAACACCAAACTAGATCAAAAGATTCTTCCAAGTTCGATAATCCGAATCCTTCGACAAATTGAACGAAAACTAGCCCAGCGAATATATAGGTCTACTCATCAGAAGCAGAGCAGAGGAACACGTGGGAAGCGGAGCAGTCGACGAAGAAAAAAAAATCAATGATCATAAAAATGCTCATTATTTCACAATGTATTAATCGTTCTATTCTATCGTGTAAAGCGCCCGGAAGATCCTCGAGAACCGCAGCTTGGCGGATGAGGAGCGCATGGACGCCCTGGAGAATCAGCTGAAGGAGGCTCGCTTCCTCGCCGAGGAGGCCGACAAGAAATACGATGAGGTTTGCGAACCCTCGGAGGCTGCCGCTGCCGCTGCTTGTGGTGTTGTTGTGAAAGAGAATGATAATAACAACGACGTTTCCTAGTCCGGTAGTCGTGCTAGCGCAACGCGTCCACGTCGAACGCAACTCGATAATAGAAAAGTGCCTAACCTAACGAGAGATCGAGAGTTAACTCTGTTTTGTGTGTTAATAATCTGTGGGGTCGACTGGCCTAGTTAAAAGGAAAAAGTAAGAGCCAAGTAATAATTGATCGATGCTCGCGATTCGATAAGCCGGGGATGTTAGCTTAGTGACATCCTCTGGCGGTTCTTCAGTTCGTCTTCTTTTGGTTTATTTTGTTTTGGAGCGGAAAGTTGCGCTCCTTCTAAGCAGCTTTTAATTTTTTTTTTAACGAACGGTGGTGCTCTGTGTACATAAAGCTGTACATAAGTAAATAGTTGGTTGTTCTCCGTCTCGCTCGGTGATTCGCGAGCGACGGGCGGACGAATTGAAGCTGAAGGAAAGTGTGGTGCTAAAAGAGTATACGTGTAAATATTTTCTTTATTTCTTCGGTTAAAACAAGTGATTCTCACGGGGGATACATTGTGATAAGACGAGTAAATTGGATTTGATATTAATTGGTTGATTTTTAAAGATGTTTAGACGACTAGGATTAATGGTGCTAATTAGCTAAAAAGGAAATTTTTGGGTTGATTTAAGAGATTTTTAAGTTACGTTGGGACATTTAAGTTATAAAAAGGTTAATTTTCGTTTAGAACTTGACGGATTTCGAATTTACTTTTATTTTTCTCCTGACTAGTGCGCGAACTGCCCGTAAACATTCAAAGTCTGTTCACTTTCATTTCTAACTTTATAATCGCCGGTAAACGTGATGTTTGAGTGCAACTCCGTGAATACAATGGTCAGTTGCTTTGGGGCCGTGAAACAAGAGGCAAGTTACTCACTGATTTTTCTTTTTTTTTCTCAAGAAAGGTCTGCTTTTGTAATGTTCAAAATTAAATTATTCGAATACAATAACATCTGTACACTAGTCTACTAAAATTTTGACTATTCTAAAAGTAGCATCTCTCTCTAAGAAAAAAAAATTTATCAACATAGATTCAAATCGAGTGAATATCACGTCTTTTTCGGGCAGACTTCGCGCGCGGATTCACAAGTGGGATTCGCGCGCGATCGCCTCAGGGGGGGCTTACACGCGAGAGCATGGGAAAACATAAGTTACCGTAGTCTCGCATTCGGGCCTGGCGCGCTCGGCGCATACTGAGCGCGCCTGTTTGTCACCGGAATTTTCGAAACGGTTCACAACCGTTTCTATTCCAAAGAAGGAATGCCGCTCGCTGGAATACGGTAAGTCGATCGTTAAGCGTCCTCCAGATCAAGTAGAAGATGTGGAATACCATTGTCAATGTTTTTTTTAATGTTTCTATTTCAACGCTTTCGGTAATACTTATTCTAATGAGGGAAGATAATTAAAGATGAAAATAACGTATTTTTGTACAAAAATAAATTTGCAAACGCGTTTTTTATTAAAAGAGCTCGAATATGTCCAAGTTTGTGAAGTAACAATTCTAAATTTACTTTTTTTTAGTTAATCTAAAAGCAGATAAATACCTTGGTAGAAAATTAACCGTAAATTGGCCAGAAATGGTTAAGCTGGAAGGAAATTAACCACAACTGGCCAATTTATGGTTAATTTTCTACCAGGGTAAAATTACTAGTTTTTAATGAAAAATAATAATTATAAACGATGATGGTAATGAAACGTTTCCAAAATTACGGTGACAAATCAATGTATTTTTAAAAAAATAACTCAGGTTTGTGTGTCTTGTTGAGAAAAAAAGTGGTTGAGAACCGTTGATAACATTTGTCCAGGTCGTTCAGTTGTCTACCTTTTAATAATTCGTTCTGTGGACTGTGCTTCTTAACGCAGACGTTTTCCCAGAATTAAAAATAATCCGCCGCCGAGTCAGTGTTATATATAACGCTCGATATATTTTTTTTTTCCTCGCATTGGACTAACAACCGCTGACTTAGACGAGCATGGCGAGACCTGGACGAAAGCAGCCAAATTAACAAATTTTTTTTTTGCGTTTATTTTTTTTACGATTGCAGTGGGCACTAACAGTTCGTTGCCGTTTTGGATTCCTGAAAACAAAACCGATTGACGTCCAGATTTTGTTAATAATAATTTTGTGTTTTCCATTTAGTCCATAGTCTTATTTTACTATGTGTTAATCAATGTTTCGAGATTTTGTTTTTTGCTTTGATTCGTATGCTATTGATACATTTGGAAAATAAAAAACAGGATCTTGAAAAAAAATTTGTTGAGACAGAGATCAGAGACAATCGGGATATTTGTTATACAAGTGAGCTACGAGTTTGATTTGTTTATTTTCGTTTGTCAAACTTGGAACACGATCTAATGTACGGATATTTAAAGGTGCGATGAAAAATATTTAAGTATTAATTACCTTGATAATTGTGATATTTTGAGATCATTTAATTGTATAATTAGAAAAAATCGATTTCAACTCAGCTTCTGGATTCTAAATTCCTTGACAAATTTATAGTCAATATAAACTAAACAGACGAGCTCCTCATTCGTATATAAAGAAACCATTAATGATCAGTGTACATTTCCAAATAACTTTTCAGTAAATTTCTTAAAAATCTCGCTTGTCTCTACTCCTCTAAACTTGTCAAAAAAAAGTAAGACAAATTAGTGATAAACAAAGCTATGAGAGGGCGCCTCTCATAGAGGAGGATGAATATCAGTACGTCAGTGATGGTGACACGTTATGTCCTTAATACAGGTTGCCCGTAAATTGGCCATGGTCGAAGCCGATCTGGAGCGTGCCGAGGAGCGTGCCGAGGCTGGCGAGTCGTAAGCACCTCTTTTCTTTAACCGGCCGTTTCTTTTCTCTTGCCGTGTGTGAGCGCCGCGTGTGTTGTGTGCGTGTGACATGCCGCCTGTGTGTGTGCGTGCGCATACAAAAGATCAGCCGCGTGCGATCCCTTGCCACCTCACTGTATACAGCGGCTTGCGTTTTTTTTTCTCTTGTACCTTCCAAGCTAAGAATCACGTCACTCGCTTAGGCTATTTGGCCAAGACTAATTTTACATACATGTTTATTTACTCTAGTGTGTAAGTCGAAGGGTTCGACGGTCGTCAACTTTGATTGTCGGACAATAGCTTCGTCGATCGATTCAGCCGGACAATTGCTGGAGAAAAAGTTTCCATTTTTTTTTTAAATTTGAAAAAAAAAACAGACGATCAATCAGAGTTGACGCTCGTTTACTAATCTCAAAGTAATCCAATTGGAAGGAGCCAGCGAGGAGTACACCGCTATGGACATCGGCCAGCCCCAGGATCGCCACCAGCTCTAATCGTTTTAATTTTTTTTTAATTGTAGCATGCGTTTTAGTGCCGTTTAATTTACATCCCCTTTCTTCTCGTACCCCCTTTTTGCTATTTACCACCGACCGAATTACACGTTTAATCTATTACGACGGCGCAAGCTTGTTTGGCATTTAAGCATGATTTTTGTGTTGGCAATTGCTCGCAGGCCGCCAGAAAGCTATTGATGATGGAGCAGGACCTCGAACGCGCCGAGGAGAAGGCTGTGCTGTCCGAGTCGTAAGTACTGGCACTTGCTCCCCGCATGTACCACCCCCTCTGCTTTCGTGTCGATTTTGTTTTTTAGGATTTCTCGAAAAGGATGTATTTTTTTATGTTATCTTTTACGGCGAACAGTTGGTACGTAAACTTTTTTGGAACGGTACCTTTTCGAGATTTCCGAATGGAAAATTAACATAATCCACGTGTACATACTTATAGAGACCGTGAAAAAAGAAATAAAAAAAATTATTCATGTTGCGACTTTTCCGATCCTCCAAAGGTCTTCTATTAGTTGATGTAGCATTTAAATAATAATCTTGTGATGTCATCGTGCAAACAATTAATTGAACGGTATTTTAATTATAGACGTTTGAGTCACTTGCTTTTTTCTTGTATTTTTTTATTCAAATGCCTGAGTAAAATTATTACTCTGTACTGATTTGCTCAATCATCACTTTTCAGTAAAACTTTTTAAAAAACTAAACTTTATTATTAAATATTAAAAACATATAATGAATTTCATAGTGGAAGTCTTGACTATTTGAGTCGAATTCTAATCATAAATAAAATTAAAACTAAAAATAAAGTAATATTTACAAATTAAAAAATTTAATTTAATTAATTCAATCAATTTTATTAAATTTTATTAATTTTAATAAATTGCTTTCTTATAAAAAATTCTTAATACTATATTTATATCAGTATTGGCTGAGTCATTTTTTTAGTGTCAAGTTCAGATGACGAAACTATGCCTAACGAACACCCAAATTAAAAAAAAGAAATACATTGCTACATCATTAAATAGAAAACCCGTGAAACAACACGCATTACAAATTGCTACGACACTATTCAAACGGCGCGTAAAAATCGAGTATAATCGTTACTCCATTCGGTCGCTGAATAAACATAAAATTCAGTCATCGATAAAAATACCGAGTATATACGAAAAAGGCCTACGCGCCGGAGGATCGGCAGAGGCGAGTCGACCCAGTATACGGGCTCGATCGCGCAAAATGAAAGAAAAAAAAAAAAGCGGAGTTTCAAACGGGCATTCACGCTATACATACTGAATGGCGCCGATGAGTCACGACCCGCCGCGAGGCTTTTCATCCTCTCGCCGCCGGTCGCGCCCTTATTTACCGATTTCGTAAGCGCCGATCGCTGGACCGAGTGTATACCTCTCATGCCCGTTTCTCTCTGATTCGCAGGAAAATCGTCGAACTGGAGGAGGAGCTCCGCGTCGTCGGCAACAACCTCAAGTCCCTCGAGGTGTCCGAGGAGAAGGTATGTCGATTCAGTCACTTTTTTTTAAGTAGAGGACTTAGGGTCCTTTTTGAGGGATTTAAAATTACTTTTTCTTTTTAATTTATTGAAGAAATCTAAAAAGATTTTATACACTCGTATATTATATCGTCGTTTTCTTCAAAGAGTAACAGGTCTCAAAAAAGGCCTATTTTAATTCTTCATTGTTAAAGTACTAGAGTAAACTCTTAAGGAACCGTAGAGTTTGTCAGGTCCTAGACAAATTTTTTTCACTCTGTTACTCAAAAAACAGCAAATTAACATAGACCTTTTTTGAGATGTGTCAGTCTTCGTAGGAAGCGACGGCATTATATATGATATAATTATCGTTTTTTTAATTATCAATAAATTATATTTCTGAACCCTTTAATTATCAAACTCAGATCCTGCCAATTTCGTCATCCCAAACTTTTTTATATAGGGTATCTTTAGGTAATGTAATTTTTTGAAAAAAAATCTTTCTTGATTGAGGGGATGAAACTAATTTCAACTATTTATTTTAACTTTTGAAAAGAAGATGACATTTATTATTATTAACTTGGTACCTTTCAATTATAATCTCAAAAATTAATTAAAATTCATTAAGGGGTCTTTAATTAATACACAACAGAGGTTTAAGTGTTTTTTACACAATGGTAATAAAAAAATTATTGTAAACAGGCCAACCAACGTGAGGAAGAGTACAAGAACCAAATTAAAACTTTGACCACCCGTCTAAAGGAGGTACCCGTCGTTCGGGAGTGCCTTTGTTTTGTTTCTTTTGTTTATTGATGTGTTATTTTTTTTGCAAGCACGACCCCCTCGCGATGAAACTAATCTTACTATCTTTAAGGATACAGAGTATAACAATAACAACTGACTTTTGATTTAATGCTTATTGACTAACTAATAAAATTAAAAAAAATTCAAATCTGTATCCTTAAATACATTTGAAGGCAAAAATAAATCCAAGCGATATGGATATATACCTATAATCCTATATATAATTTTATAATGCTTATGTGTGCCTGCGTTTGTACTAAACAATGTTTTGTCTTGTGTTTCTTTTTTGCTTGCCAACCACGCCAGGCCACACAGAGGGAGGAATCATTCGAGGGTCAAGTTAAGATTTTGGATAGTCAACTGAAAGAGGTAAGTTACCTAAGCAAAAAATGAAAATCTTTTAAACAATAAATTTAGTAATTTTAACGAATCATTTTCAATTTTATCTGTTGCTAAAAGGAAACAGAATTTTAATTTGCAATATTTTATTTATTATAAAAAATAGTTTCTGATATTTTAGTTCAACATTTGTATTATTTAAAGAAGGTCAGTTATTTTCGCGTATACATTAAATTATTCAAATTTTACTCTAGATAAGATTATTAAAGTAATAAATAGAGCATCATAAAATTTTCGAAAATACTTTGTTTGAAAATAATCAATATATGTCAATAGTTATTTAATCAATTTATTAAACAACTAATTCATTGAAAAAATGATAATAAAAAACAATACGTGTCTCGATAGAAAATTTTGAGGTAAAGACAGAAAATGCTCTAAGCTGATGTGGTCGATAGTCCGAGTCAGGTATGAAGCATGATGGGTGTACCGAGTTTTGAAAACACGTGTATGATATCCCATTAACACTCGATTGAACCATGTATCAAAACATGTCAGATACAATATCAAATTATTTAGGCTTTTGTGATATGCATGATGTGTGGCACATCTAATATAATAAAGCTACTTTTCATTTTCGTGTTTTGTTCCTATTAAAAACAAATAATATTATTATTCAGAAAATCGACTATAATCAAACTGCAAGGGAAAGAATTATTTTGTTAGTGAACAAATAAATAATTTTTATTCCCTGCAAAAATAATTCATCAGAAATTGGCCAGAATATGCACTTTCTGGTCAATTTATGGTTAACTTTTTTTCTTCACTAGAAGATAATATATCGTTTTACAAATTTGAGTAAATTAAAGTGGATAAACAGTGAAATAGTCTTTTTTCTGAATTAGCCTTAGTACTCAAGATTCCTGACTTCGCTAAAACAAATTTGTATTTTCCAGGCTGAGGCTCGTGCTGAGTTCGCTGAGAGATCCGTGCAGAAACTCCAGAAGGAGGTCGACAGGCTCGAAGGTGCGTACTTCATTACGAACAAAATTAGGAAAAATAGTCACTTTAAATACATTACGTCCATTACCTGACAACAGAAATCCGATAAAACTGTCGCAGTGATATTTAAAGCCATTTTTACTGGCTTCTCGAAATATTTGGGTTACTAGCTCAATATTTATAGTTAAAGATTTTAGTTAAAAAAAAAATAGTAATTAATTATTTTGTTGCTTCTTCCGTATATTTTACGAAAAGATATTTCACTAAAATTTTAAAAATACTTTTTTTTTTGGCTCGTGATAAGTCAGGCGAGAAGCGAGTCTGAGTCTTTGATAAAAAATTCAATTTGTTCGTATCCGAGTGCAAAAATATTCCTCGGCAACAGTGAATCAATAGGGAGGAATTTTAGTCGGCGAATAAAGAGCCACTTGCAAATTGTTTTATCGGATTTTCGTTATCAGCGCGCACTCCCCGAGTGACCGATATTACAAAAATAGAGTCTAGTAAGACTTGACAGTAAATTTCTCAATATCAAGATAGACAAGTAAGTTGACCAAGAAAGCCTTCCACGACGTTCCAATTACCTTACTTTAATCTCACCTTACTTGCGACTAAAAAAGCTGTACCTTGTTAGTCCCGAAAGAAAGCTTCTTTACGTGAAACATGTTACTTTTTTGTAAACAAAAAAGCGTTTATTTGTTATTTTGTCGAACTTAAAACTAAAATTTGATGTACACATTGTGAAGGAAAATTTGCTGTAAATTATTTGAAATGGGGGAGATTCTACCCTGTAAAAAAATGAACCATAAATTGCATATTATAGCCAATTTATCGTTAATTTTTTTACTGGCTCACTATCATGAGAAAAATTACCATTTTTATAATAAAATTTGGCATAATTATGGTAATTTTTATCTCGTTTCTAGTCTGCTCCTCGCCTTCAAGAATTCACAATAAATCTTCCTCTGTTATTTTTCTCAGTGGTGAAAAATTAGAAAAAAAAATCATGTAAAATCTAAAATAACGTCACGTAAAGAATCTATTCGAATTTTGTTTTCTCTGTGCTGCTTCCAAAACGAAGCTCAGTTTGTTCAATGTTAATTTTTTATTTTGAATTTTACTTAAAAAAAAAAGGCTATAATATTGAGTTTAATTTAATGTGAGAGAGATACATAACATGTAACGATTAACAAAATCAGCGCACGTTGAAGTTTTTACGCTTCTGACGCTTGACTTACGCGAGAGTGGCCCTAACAAGTGATCTTTGCAGACGACCTCGTCGCCGAGAGAGAAAAAAACAAAATGCTGCAGGACGAGATGGAGGCTACCCTGCATGACATCCAGAACATGTAATCCGTGCTCCCGAATATACCCGCCGTGGTTTTATCATGTGGTGCATAACAAAAGAAAATCTAAACGATTTTTAAAGGGATACGAAAGAGAGAAAGGAAAAAAAAAACACAGAAAGCTAAAACAAAAAATGCAGTCTTTTTAGGCTTAGTCTTTGCCGCTCTTTGCAAGCGAAAAGAGAGATAAAAAAAAGTACAGACAGGAAACTAAAAGTTAAAAGATGATTGGGTCGAGAATTAAGGGACATACTATATATGCAAAAACATAAACAACTTAAGAGAGACCGTCCGACCAAAAATTTAAAGTGGGCAGGGAAGATCGAGCCCGATGAAAAAAAAAATAATTAATTCTTTACGCGCACTATGAAATTTACTTTTACCGTATTTTTCGCACCATTTTTCGGTAGTGTTTTAGGTTAGTGGAAAAAAAAAGATATGAATCATCACAGAGATTGATAAGGGAACGAATGAGTCCGGAAGTAAACTTTGTATTTCATTTATTTAAAAAAAAAAAGAAAAAAAAAAATTTAAAACTGCCTTTTTTATATATACAAGCGAAATTTCGAGCGGGACTCGCTTTCGCGGCCGAGGTGAATTTACAGCCTAAGGTAGAAAAACAATTATCGAACAGTTGGCAATAAAGCATGCAATACTTTTTGTAAATTTAGACACCGAGAGGCTGTGAAGGTGCTGTTTTACCGGCGGAGCTGTCGGGAGGGAGGATCTGTATAAAATTGTACATTTATAAATTTTTCAAGCGAAAAATGTTTAAATTCATAAATTTTTTTTAAAAACGCGTAGTAAGTTTTTACTAAAAAGAAAAAAAAAAGGTCGGTAAGGTAGGCCTCCCCGCAGTCTCCAGAAGCGAGTGCCGCTTGAAATGTGCGAATGTAGTGGACTGACTATTGATTTCGCGGGACGAATTCGCGCATTTCTCGCACGATTTAAAAAAGGAAATTTTCGCTTTCTTGGATTAATTGCTAAAGTAGTTTTTAATTATAAAAAAAAATGCTAAGTGTGTTAAATCAAAAAGATAAAGATTAGATAAAAGAAAAAGAGTATACCGCAATGCTGCGTGGGTGCAATTTATAAATAAAAGAGGAATAAAGAGTTTAAAGTAAATAATAATAAAAAAAAGAGGAAATGAAGTACGCGAACAATCAAGCATTCCGTCGATCGAACTTCCAATAAGTGTATTAAGTCTAATGTTTAAACTGCCGTATCTCGCGTTTCCAAACTTCCGCGAGCGCGATCATTGTTGCCCCCTCCCGTGCTATCCTTCATTTCTCTCGGCGCTTTTTTTTTTTCGACACTCGACGAAGAAAATGGTACTGGTACAATACCGAACTTACTCTCTCTGTACGTTTATACACCGATTTTTTTTTCGAAAATCCGCATCTCAAGTCGCTAACGCTTGATTCAGTTGTTTACTTATATACAATTTAAGTTACTTTTTTTTATTTATTTTATAAGAGAGAGGGGAAAAAGTAATTTTCACATACTTTTAATGACTGTTATTTCGATTTTTTTCTGCGAGCCGTCTATTTTTTTTTTATATCAAGCAGTTGGTAACTCGCGAGGAGTTAGATTCGAGAGAAATCTATTAGCGTATTGTACCAAATTTTCTTTCGGTGTAAGCTTATATCGGCGTTCGTCTTATCTTCGTGAAAACTGAAAAAGATGATTGCGCGAGTTTAGTTAAGTATATGATCAAAGTATATAAGGAAAAAAAAAAAACAAATCAAATAAAACGGTGCGGAGGAAATTTACGACGCGTTTCTATCGTTACATTTTTTTTAACGTTTAATTGAGAATAAAAGTGAATTAAGAGAGTCCTACGATAAAGCCCTGGGGTACGTCGTTCAGTCTATTAATTTACTTGATAAAATATAAAAACGATTGGAATGATCATAACATTAATATTGTAATATTAATTATATATATTGCTATTATTATAAATATGTTTATAATATATATTTTGATTTTGAAGTGTGTGTTTTTTATTTTATTTTCGTTCTTGTTGTTTTTTAACTCACGTGCTAACACCAGATATTTTTTTTTTTTTTGACGCTGACCTCCCTTACTAACTGAACCCTTCGTGGAATATTTTCCAATTTCCCATATGCGTCTTTAATAACCAGATTTTAATGCTGCGTGTGACATGTGGCCTTTTTTTAACTGTATTAAAATTAAAACATTCCGATGAAAGTTAGAAGGCCACGTTGTATTTTCGAAGGTAAGTGTACGTTTTTTCTTGACTATACGCTTAAATATGCTGTTAAGCTTCATAACTTTATGGGTTTATTACTTATTTTCATTTAATTTTCCTTTCATCATCAGTTTTTATTTATTTATGTTACATTTTTGTATAAAATTCTTTCACTCTTCTATCGTTTCTATTATTTTTCTTTACACTTTATTGAAAAAAGACTAAAAATATTATTTTTTTTAAACAATATACCTTTAATTTTACATTTCGACCACAAGTTCTCACTTTAATTTTAAGTTTTTCAATTATTTTACTTACGAACCCATAAAAAAGTGCGCTAAAATAATGCCGCTTGCAAATTGCGAACGTCGCGCTTCGATTAATCCCATTAAAAAAGAAAAAAATATCGATTCGCACCTGCTTACAGATGAGATGGTGGCGGAGAAAGAGAAGTACAAGGAGGTCGGCGACGGCCTGGACAATGCCTTCTTCGAGCTCTACGGCGTCTAATAAAAAAAAAATCTCGTTTAACCGAGCCGCAAAACAACTAACGCTTCGTAAACAATAATCGCTTTTACACTTATCGCTTCATTACTACCTACTTAATGCCAGTAAGTTTTGCCGTGACTCCACGATACCCGACGAATCCTGCAATCGCTTCAGACTCGATTTTTTACGACAAATACCCTGGTAGAGATTTTTGTCCTTTTGACCAACGGTTGGCCAAAAACTCGGCTACAAAGGACACGTTGACCAACTTTTAGTAAGCATTTCTACCAGGGTAGTGTTATATATTGTACTGGGAATACCTTAAGGTGGTTGGTGACATTTTCATCTTTCATACTTGAATTTCTTATTTTACTTCTGGCTCTTTGGTGAATTGGGAATTCAAAATGCTTTGGTGGCTTCTTTTTTGCTCTTTTTTAAAATCGTTAAAATCACGTCTCGATTTTTCTATTTGTATTTTATTACTTCAGTTTTAAAGGAAGTACCTCC
Source organism: Eurytoma adleriae (assembly GCA_900480045.1). Lineage (NCBI taxonomy): Eukaryota > Metazoa > Arthropoda > Insecta > Hymenoptera > Eurytomidae > Eurytoma > Eurytoma adleriae. Next base: position 35,402 of record UXGC01000926.1, read on the forward strand.
AAATTATTTATTTATTTAGTCATTAAATTACAAATAAAAAAAATATAAAGAATACAAAAATAACGAAGAATTAATGTTATTATAATTACTTAAAAAATACTTGGGTTTAATATAGCCAGGTACTAGATAAAACAAATAGGATACTTTTTTAAAAAAATTTATATAATTTTGATTGAATTTATTTGAAATAACCTCAAGTGTCTTTTAAAGGGCTAAATAAAATAGAAGTAAATTTTATATATGTTTCTAAGGGTATAAATTTTGTAAAATGTCAATTATCAAGTATTTTTAAAATTTGTCATATTTATACAAGCTACACAATGTAAATTTATTAAGGATAAAATTGTACAACTAATTTGTGTTAAAGCATTTTGAAATATTTGAATACACTAAATGTGCATACAAAGAGTCGAAGGTACGTTAAAATAAATAATTCAAAATACACAGAAGATTTTATGGCAAATTTTATTTGTATAAGACTGACTCGACGTTCGTAACGTTATATCAACAAAAAAATATCGAACATCACTAAAATTTTATTTTATTCACTTTTAATGAAAAAAGTACACCTTTACTACACAAAAATGATGTTCGATATAACCACTCAATATTCACTTCTACTACATTAAAAAAAAAATGATCCGGATCGAACGACCGACCAAAAAAAAGCGACTGTGAACGAATATAAAAAAAAAATTGCAGACGAGCTCGTCCACGAGAAGGAGAAGTACAAATACATCTGCGACGACTTGGATCTCACTTTCACCGAATTGGTTGGTTAAACCCCGCGACGCCGATCAGCCCGCGCTATTCGGACACCGCAAGGAGCAGCGAGAGAAAGAGAAAGAGAGAAACGCAAGAGCAAACCAACTCCATCGCGACGCCGCCGTGCACGTGTGCGTCCCAACCCGACGTCGATCCCAACATCAGCGTACACACAAAATATACACGTGAAAAAAAAAAGGAGATGGGAAGAAAAGTCACTTCTTACACCGGGCGGCGGATCGACGATCGCACGATACATTTATTTTCGGCCACACTTTATTATTATTACTACTTATAATATTGTAATTAAAATACAACGTATTGTAAGCACGGAGTTGCGTGATTTGCCCGCCACACCAAGTCCCACCCTTTCCGCGCCTCCTCGTTGTCTCCTTGTTCGACGTCTGTGTACTGTTTCGTTATTTATTTATTTATGAGCTTGGAAAAAAGTAACGCGCGACACGGAAAGTACGCGCGCGTCGCACACCTACTTGTGGTAGACGTTGAAGTCTATACCAGTCTGCATGTAGAGGCATTGGAAATTTTATGAATAAAATCATTATTTTGTGCGTGCGAATTATGTCTTCAGATTTTTCGAGTAAAGATATTATATGGTTAAAAAAAAGCAAGCCTTCCTCTGTTACTTTTTTGGGTTGATAAAAATACACGCGGATATAGAGTTACGGACAAATTCAGTTTGCTGTTATATGTTTAATATATAAATTGTAAATGCCAGATTATTGTTCATCCAGATGCAGTTTTACTGAATTTTGTAATAAAACGTTTTTGCAAAATAGTATAGTGAGTCTTATTATTATTACAGATCTATGGCTTATTAGCCATTCAATAATTTTTATTTTAAAATTTCGTAATTTTTATTCGACATAAAAGCGAATTTCACTTTGATTATCGTAATTTTTGGTAGTTTGTTAAATTAAAATGCTGAAATCAGTTATATGCATATTTTTTAAATGAGTAAGCAATAAACAAAAAATTAGTAGGTAAATAATTGAAACAAAAGGATAACCATTATACTATATACCTATAAGTAGGAGTTTTTATTAACAAATAATTATCAGCGAATGGTATCAACTTGAGGGAAAGTAGGTATTTTGTTTGTTTTATTTTATTTTTCTGTAAATAGTATATTAACACCTATAAAGTAGTTATCTCAGATTAAAAAAAAATCAAAAATTGAATCATTTCACTTTTGTAAAACCAATTAGAAAAAAATATGTTCATTTCGTAGTGAATCATTAATTATAAATGGTCATTCTTTTATTACTTCAATGCAATATTATTGTTACACTGAAAAAAAATTAGTAATTTGCAACTAAATAATTTCTTTGAATCAACTAAATATTTTGTATAAACTACTAAATACTTTAATTTCGAAAAAGGGTGCAGGATTAAAAAAAAATTTTTAGTTGGAACTCGCTAAAGAAACATTTACTTAAAATTACTAAATTGTTTTTCAGCGTAAGTACAGTGACATTCTGTACTCATTGAAGTACATTATACGTAATTTGAGATCACTAATTTATAAGAAAAGGGTACATGTGAAAAATATTCAAAAATAGGCTCTATTCATAACAAGAAAAAAAAAGTATTCTTAACATTCTTAGCTATTCATACCAGCCCTTTCTTTAAATAACACCACATTCTTACTGTAAATCTTAAGGTCTTAAATTATCCATCCAGTTTACAGAAACCTAAATATAGATTAGGAATAAACAGTGAATAACCCAAAATTTGTTTTCAAAACCACAAACAAAAAAATTAACAATAATAAAAGTAGCAGCTTCTACAACCCTCCCTAAAAGTGACTAATCAAATTGCAGATGAGCTGATGAACGAGCGCAGCAAGTACAAAGCGATCGCCGAGGAGATGGACCAGACCTTCGCCGACCTCGCCAGCTACTAAGCTCCAGAGCACCGTATCCTCTGCGCGTAAAAAGAACCACTCCAACACCATCCTTTTGCGCGGACCATCGACGGGGAGAGTGAGAGAAACGAGTTGGACGCACGCACTGCCTATGCACACTCGGACAAAAAAAAAGAAGATAAATAAAAAAGAAAAGCGGCGCCGGGAACGCCATTGGCCATCGCAGCCGGGGATACACTACGACCGGAATTTTTCAGCGGACGCGTGTCCGGATTTTAAAAATGAAAACGGATTATCGACTGAGTAACGAATGTTTCGCTTGTTTCGCACCATCGCCCAGTTGATCGATCGAATGTCATTTTCATTTTGTCTCGTCGGGATTTTTCACTTTCACTTTTTTTTTTGGCATCATTGATTATAAGAAACGATTAAAGTACGTGTATACCTTGCCAAATGGATTTTTTCAGCGGGACGTTAAGCTAATTGTGATAATTAAAAGAAAACTTTTTCCTTTCGGATTCACGCATGCGTAAATTTTGTTTCTTCATTCAATCGTTAATTGTAAAACACACCCGCCAATTGTTCATTTGTTTATAAAAAGTACGAGGAAGTTTAAAAAGAAATCAAGGTAGCACTTCGACAGTGACGATAAAAATTTTTGTATTTTTTGTAAAAAACCTCAAAGATGTCCAACTTTTTTAACCGAAGCGCAAGCTACTCCACTCTAGATAAGTCTGTTCGCTACTATAGAGGCATCGATAGAGAGAAGAAATTTGAATTTTGCAAAAATAAAAATCGATCTTTCGAATCACCGTTCCTCCGATCATTGGCTTTGGGAAGAAAATTAGTCGCGTCGAGGGATGATAATTAATGAATCATGAAAAAAAAAGTGCTTTGTTTACATTAAGGTGCGTAAAAGATCTTAGCAATGAAGATAACATCTTCCGTACTTGGGAATAACGTAATAAGAAGTTATTGTACGAGTTACAACGAGATCGTAGGATTAAGTGGATTGCGCGAGTTGATATTAAGGATGCGCTTCTTAAAAATCCAAAATTTATTGTAGGGATAATTTAAGTTTCGAACATTCCATAGCAATTTTATTTATTATGTATAAATTAGATTATGTATAAATTCAACCCCGATATTTTTTTGTATATCATTTACTTTGTTGAATTACAATAGATATTTTTATATATATACAGAATATTATCATCAATTTTTATTTTAAACTTTAAACAGCATTATTTATAAGTTAGGTATCTATTGGATAATATAAAATGCTGATTCTTTATTTATAAGCATCGATTTATTTTAAATAATAAAGCTGAAAAGTGTTGACTAAGTATCACACCAAGACAATCCTGTACAATTAATTCAAAGTTGAATTTCGCTTTAGTCAAAATTATAAAAAAAATTTCGAGAAACTAAGAAGCGCATCACCGCTTTGTCGTTTGTCTTGCAGGCCCATAATAAATTAGCCCATTTTCCAGAGATCCGCATCATTTCGTAGCGCAAAAACGCAAAATAAAGCTTCGACATTTGAATTTTGGCGCGCTTTGTCGCTTGAGCTTAAAATCATCGATTCGCTTCTGTCACTCAAATCTCAATTGATTTTTAATTTACACGCAACGCGCATTAATATACTGTGCGAATGAAGTTTTGCGATGATCGAGGAAAAAAAGAAACAAAGATTTTAAGGATGCGTTTAGAAGTACCGTCTTATTTTTCGCAAGAATCTTATAAGTTTGAGCGGCAAATTTGAAATTTTTATAAAAGAAAACTGTATTGTTGAATAGACAAATGTAATTTCTTTATCAATGTAAATATTTCCTTATTTATTTATATACATTAATTCTATTAATCTTAAAAGTACAGGCAGCTAATTTGAAATGAAAACGTACATAAATAAATAAGAAAAATTTGTTTCATAAATAAATTACATTTATGTGTTTATCAATTCAACACTTTTACTTTATAAATTTAATCATTGTATAAAAAACCGTTTTCTTTTTTAAGATTTTTACGAAAAATAAGACGCTCTATACAAAGCGCATCCTACAAGAAGCAGAATCGCGGACGGAGTTGTCACTTTAAAATGCGGCAGTGCCAAAAAAATAATGCAATGTATAATGTACACAAAAAAAAATGTAAGCAGGGCTCGCGAGCGAGCCTCGCAACGTCACTGTAAAATCTCCGATATTTTCTGATAATTAAAACGCGTTACTGAATTAGAACTTCGAATTCGATTTGTACCTGTAGGGCAGCTCTGATGATCTTACCGCCGGTCGCATTGAGATATGAACAATCCGTCGATATACAGCGTAGATTTTTATCCGTCGAATTTGGAAGGAAGAAATTTTACGTACGATTTCGGTATTCGCCAAGAGTCAATTAAAACTTTTGAAAACGCAAATGAAAAAGAGTCTACTTCTTTTTTTTTAACAAAAAAAAAGATTCGACAAAAATTTTAAAGTTTAAAGCGAGACGAGGAAGATTGATTTTGCACGTGGGATGAAATTTCTTGCTTCTGGATTTGACGCTAGGCGTACCTAGATTTTTTCCACGAGTCTACGAGCCACGATAAATGCGTTGTAAATACTTGCATTGGAATCGTTTTGTCAATAAAATTATCGGTTGATTTGCATTTTACATTCTGGTGCACATAAGTAACTGGAGGTAATTTTGTTCTGCCTGGTATCGCTTGAACGAACGAAAATGCGGTAAATAAAATGTTTAAAAACAGATGATGATGATGTTTTATTTATTTACTGTAATAAACCCTTTGTTAATCATTTTTTTTTTATTTTAGTTAAAAATTTAAAAATCTTCGATTGATTTATAACTAAAAGAAAATAAAATGTACGCGCTAGAATTAAGAAAACATGCATGCAGCATGCAATTTGTCTTCGTACTTTTTTGAAAATAAAAGACCTTATTCCACTGTTTTTCAAGTGTATAAGATTACGTTTCCGCTACACGCCGGAAAAGTTCCCGATAGCTTGCACAATGATTAAAAATAAAAATACCTAACGGTAAGTCGTTGATCTCTGAAATAGTCGAATTTCACTATAAATACAAAAAAACTAAGTCTTCATTTCTTATCCAAAGAAAAAGATACGACGATAAAATTACTCAACAAACAAAATGAAAAAAACATGCAAATTGCAAAACAAAAAATTTATTTTCGATCGTAAAATGTAACACTTGTTCGAATTATTTTAGCAGCTATAAGTTCGATAATTGCTTCTGATTCTCTAGACTGTAAACATTGCGCTAAACCCGTCGATCTCCCAACCGAAAATTATTTACGATCCCATACTCCCACTTTTCTTTCTCTTCTTCTTCTTCTTTTTTTTCGCTTCGATATTAAATACTTTGTAAATAGCCGCGCGGTCCGGTGTCGCTCTCCCGCGGCCTATTCTTAGGAATCGCCCCAATAACGTTAGTGGGTCGCCCGACAGCAATGCCGCGACATTATAGACGTTTCATCGCGATTCGCTTCATTCCCCTTCGTTTTCTGGAAAATCCGCGATTCGATTAAAATAAGAACAAGTGAAAAATTTGTAATTTAAAACGATGACGCAATCATTGAGCTGATTTACTGTAATTATGTCTATAATTGAATTAGTGAACAATCACTAAAGATTAGTGAATTGCACTAAAAATTAGAGAAATATTTTCTACTAATTATTATTTAGTGGAGGAGATTTTATTAAATTTTAGTGCGTTTTATTCATTTTTAGTAGTTTTTCACTAAATTAATTTTAGAGAGTGGAGCTTTTGATTAAAATGCATAAATTTCATTATAGTTCGTTGCTTTTAATAAAATAATTTGTTTGAAGATGTGATTTATAAATTCTGATTGGTTTTTTAATAATTATTTCAATTTTAAATTTAAATCCGAGATTTATTTTAAGAAATTTGCGATACATTAAAAATTTATGATTAATTTTAATGAATTACTTTGTAATCAGGATAATTCAAATTTTTTCCTTGATTCTAATAAACTATTTTGGCATTTAAATAAAAAATATTGGGATGAACAAGAATCTTAAAAAAAGAAATAATTGCATACGTTAAAAAGTGAGGGAAACATTTAAAGTGAAACTTGAGACGATGAATGAAATGCAACAACCTTGGAATCGATACTTGGAGCAATACTTTTTTTTTAATGTGGAAAATGCAAAGAAGATTTTTAGAAATAATAACTAATTGTATGCATTAAAATTTACAATTGAGAAATTTAGAAACCTTATTTGGGTTGAAATGTAAACTGAAGGTAATGCAGTTTAAAAACGTAGATACTTTATTGTAAATAAATCATTTTATTTTAGAAGATAAAAAAATTAATTGCTGTATACAAGACTGTACAATTAAATTTTCTCAAAATAGTGTACGTTGTAACTGTATTAGTAACAATACACTGAAAAAAAATTAGGAATTTCAACTAAATATTTGTTTCAGGTGTTCCAACTAAATAATTTCTTTGAATAAACGAAAGATTTTTTTAAAAACTAAAGGATTTAGTAAAAATTTTTTAGTTGATTCAAAGAAATATTTAGTTTTAACTTGTTAAAGAAATATTTACTTAAAATTACTAAATTGTTTTTCAGGGTACAAATAATTAATTCTCTTGTACAATGACATTTTTGAAATTTCCACAGTAATCTTGAATGTGCAGTACATTCCAATTTCTTCTCAATCCACAATCCGCAGAGCAAAATGAATAATTATTACGAGGATTATTGTACGAAAAAAATTTGCACGATTATACAACTAAGAAAATAAAAAGAAAATTTCGAAGCACGAGCGCGAATTTTTTAAATATAGCCACTAACCAAAATATTTTTTGTTTATACATTGCCGCACCGATGTCTAAAAAATGTCCGATAAAAAGCAAATATTTTAAACTTCGCATCGCTTCTTTCACCCAATATAGTAAGTACACGGAGAGTATGGTTCGATAAAAATTACTATTTTTCCAGTAATCTTGGGATCAAGGAATCTGGTTCGTGAAAATTACTAATGGACATTGTAAAAAATACTCGGAAGTCATAATTTTTATCTAATCTGCGATTTTTACAAAGTTGTGATAATTTTCACCAAATTGTGTAAAAACAATTAACCATAAATAACCATAATTAACCATAAATTGGTCAGAATATGCTTATTTATGTTTAATTTATGGTTAATTTTACAGAGAACAAATGATGAACTACAAACAAATTTTTACACAAAACAAGAGCATTTTTTATTGAACCATTATCTCCGCGCACTTGTTACAGTTTTACAAAAACCTAATCGCACAAATTCAATACACGTCCCAGTGCTCCAGTTCCCACCCGATCGTCACGAATCACCCAGGGTCGCGCGGGTCATAAAAAAATCCCGTAAAAAAGTGCGCACCATCCAAAACTCCCTTTCATAAAACACAATCCACCTGCTGTCCCTCCGTACTAACCACCTCACCTCGCCTCCCCTCACCGCCACACTACAACACACCCCGCCTCCGCGAGCATCAATCGAGCCCCGATCGGCCTGACGAAACGCTGCACCGAAAAAAAGCCGAGCCTCTCTCTTCGGCGAAATAAAAGAAGAGTCGAGAGAAGCCCCGAAGAAGAGGGGAGGGCCGCAAAGCTCGCGGAGAAAAAAATCGCCGTGGAAATAAACCGCGGACTCGAGCTCCCGGCTCTCTCCTCTCTCTCTCTCGCTCGCTCCGCTCGCCATTTTTGGATTCCCCACCCGCGGCCGCGGGGCCGCGTATCCCCCGTTCCGCGGGGCGGGCGTCGCGGCGCCCGAGAGTTTTTGGGAGCCGCGACACTCGACGCGCGTCGCTCCGAACGCTCGGGTAGGTAAGTTTTTTCCGCGCCGTCCGGCTCGCCTTCTTCTCGAAACAAAACTTTTCTCACCGCCGAAGCAGCAGCTTTCACAGCCTCGAGGACCGGAGGTGCGCGCGCCCGCCAGCGAAGGAGATGCTTGCGCTTTTGAGCTTTCGCGACGCTTTACGCTATTGCCAGCGCGCACGGCTGTAAGTACTAAGGCTTTTTAACACGCAACCGCTGATTTCTGTCTACGAGGTACCCCTTTTTTTTTACACACATTTTTTTTTCTCTTTTAAATTGAGCATAATATATAATGTATAGTATAATACACAATGTTATATATATATATATGTGTGTGTGTGTGTGTGTGTGTGTGTGTGTGTGTGTGTGTGTGTGTGTGTGTGTGTGTGTGT
>UXGC01000927.1:0-44245 GCA_900480045.1 Eurytoma adleriae
TCCGTCACAATTTGTAAGCCAATCAAATTTCAAATCTCCGCGTCAAACTGACCAATCACAATCAATAGAGGCTTCACCTTTCTTCATTCTCTTTTTTAGTAAGGAGGATTGACATTGACATTCTTACTACATGTTGGTAGTATAAGTAGAAAAGAGATAAAAATTACCATAATTTTTGTAAAAATTACTACAATTATGGCAAAAATTATAATTTCGGTTAGATCATTAATTGAATGATTGATCGTTCGGTTTAGATCATTGCACTTTGACGGATCGGTCAAGTTCTCGGTCGGGAGGAATTCGATAGCGAGCATCGCGAAAACAAAGCGGTCGTTCGAGCTGAGAGCAAGGGAACTGCGAGGATGCGAGTCGGAGGCACGTCGCTGTCCTACACTCTCGAAGACTCGAAGTCAGCCAAGGCCGCAATGTCGTCGAGCCGCTATCATCGGCTCGACCTTGCCGCATCTCCGACTACTGTCGGCGACTGCACGAACTTGCTGACTCGAAGTTATTTGGAAACACTTTTTTTTTAATGTCAGTTTACAAAATTATTGATGAAAGTATCAATAATTCAATGTTATATTAGTTTTTGAAACTTTTATTCTGCTGTCTATAAAGTGATAAAAATAAATATTGCTTTTAATAAAGAAAAATTATTTTGCTTTATTGTTAGTCAAAGATATTTTTTTGTATGATTCGCATGGGTAATATAGACAACACAACTTTGTTACTTTCTATGAATAATAAATCGGAAAGGATTGATTCATTCATAATTTAAAATTGATTCATAATTTGAATGAAATTTCACTCTCCTCAATTTAGCAAGTGACTTTAAGAATTCCATATTTAATAGTTTGCTTCTTCAGTTAAAAAAATGTTGTTATTTTGTTATAAGATTCACCTTGACATAGATAGTTGCAACCAGGAAATAAAGATAATACAAAGATCCGTAAACGATTCTTCAACTGATTCCTAAGAATAAAAAAAAAATTAAGAAGCTTTATCCACTCAAAAATCGAGATATGAACTACACACCGTCAGTTGATCCACGCGAACACCTGCAATCGCTGCAAAACATAAACTCGCACGTCCCTATCGAATTTCGCGCGATCGGCTTTATCGCGCGTAGCGGCCACATCAGGTACATGCGTACGGGGCACGCACCGTGCAAAGGTATCTCCTCGGTGCTGCTGCCGCTTCGCCGGTGACGTCACCTATTCAAGGTCGGCTGATGAACTCGCCTTCGTAGTGCCCACCGTGCATTTCTTCTATCTGTATACGTTATATACGTCCCTCCGATCGACCGCTGAGTCGACGAGCAATCGCTATCTTCTTTCCCCGCGGCCCTTCCGGCGCATTTTTCCGAATTTCCGAGGCTCGGCCCTTTTTATTCGCCGCGATTCATCGCGTGAGCGCGGGGCTACCGACTCGCCGCTCAAAGGAGGGGCTCGCCTTTAATTAGCGCGCGGCGCGAGCTTCTGCTGCCGCTATCCGCGGCCGCCCTTCTGGTAATTGGAACGGCTCGCGCGCCCGATCCTTGATATCTCGGCGCAAGCCTTTCGCGAGGAAGTTCCCTTTCGGCGCGCCGTTGCGGTGCTCCCTTGCGACTGCTTGCAACGGGAGTGAAGATTCTTCGCTCTTTCAACGCGGAATGAAAGGGTTAGTTCATTTTTTAAATATTGGACGAAAATCGCAAAGGAAAAATCGCGTTTGTCTGAGAATTGGCTTTACTGCTTTAAAATTGTTTTTACAGCAGAACTTTTTGCAAAATGTACTAAATACTTAAACAGCTTATATTCCCAATAGTCTTTTCGTCTTTTTACACGGCAAGAATCTGATTCGAGTGACATTTGTTTACAATGGTTATAAGAATTAAATGAATTTTTTCGCAGATTGTAATTTGTTTATCAGTTACAATCAGCCAAATAATGGGGCATCAAAGTAAACCTTCTCTAGACACCTAAACACTTAGCTAATAAAGTGGCTTGTATATAAAATACAAGTAGCAAACCCGTTAGTGGAAGAAATTTGCCAGAGTCCACCTGACGGTAAACGTACCTACTAGACACTAGGTATTGTATGCTGTCATAAGCCTATATACGTTTTAATTTTATTGAATACGTAAAGAGTGAGGCACTTAACGTACGATGATACGTACAATGGATTTCCAATATATATGATGTAAATTAACGTGCCATTCTTTGATTGACACCAATTGCATAATACGATCGGGTGCTGTTAAATTAATTTTCATTTGTAGTCCTCACGACAATATTCAGATTATTTACTGTCTGAATACAAATTTTTCAGTTATTTATTAGAAAATTTTGTACATTATTAGCTGCAACTTAGTGTATGTACCTGTATATTGACTAGTTCCCTTTTACAACCTGCAATTTGTTAAAGTTACATAAAAACAAGTTTCTACTCCTGTATATATCAGTGTGGGTAAATCAATAAGGATGTGTTTTAATACAGTGGGAATTTTGCATTTCAAATAAAACTTTTCCTTTCTTTCACTTTTACGTTTTTATACGTCATTATGTCGCTGCGCTTTGGTTCGTCAACGATTTAAAGCGCACGCGGCAAGCAGGCGCGCATCGATCAAAAAGCAGTTTTACATTTTCACTTTTACCGCGTACAACTAATTGCCCCGCACCGGGAGCAAACGCGCACATCGCGAAACTTGTTTACCGCTCGCGCGAAGTAACCGCGCGTAAGCTCCTTCGTAGCAGTGGCGGCTCTACAATCGCGTTTATTGCCGTCGAATAAAGCAATCGGCGCGAGGGGGAAAAAAGAAACACCAATACAATCTTGCCTCGCGGGGTAATTAATTTAACGCGAACCATCTAATTTTCCCGGGCACTCGGCTTAATGCACTTTAGAGTCTCGCCTCGACAAACAATCAGCCCCCACGTTCAATACCCCCCCGTACAACCCGCGCGGCTTAATTAACTCGCCCACTCGAAAGTCGCGAGGCGCGTTTATAAAAAAATGTACGTCAGCGAAGCGCGCGCCTCGAAATAAAAAAATAAAAATCGCTGAAAAGGCCCCTTTCATTTTTCTCATTTCAGGCGATCCCGCGGCGAGATGAGAGGCGTAGCGGCGCGGATATGCCGCGTAATGGAAAAAGCCCTCGACTAGGCTAGTGTGCTGCGCCGAAATCCAGCGAGATGACGGCCGCGTGAGAAGTGGCCCCCCGCTGAAGATGCAGCGGCGCTGAAATAACGCCCGGGTACGCGGAAACGAGGAAGTCGCGCCGACCACTATGACGGAGTATCTGGATCCGCACTTCATTCGGGCGCTCTGCCGGGACCCGGAGAGGCGCACGCTTCAGGTGAGTCGAGTATGGGATGCGCTCGAGGAGAGGCGAAGAATGAGAGGAGGAGGGCAGAGGCCGCGAGGTGAAAGCGACCTGTGTCTTACTCCGCGGAGTAAGAGGTCGTGTGTGTGTGTGTGAGTGTGTGTTTTGCGAGTACGCGCGAATTGCTTGCTCCGACAATGAGAGACGCGCCGGGAGAGGAAGTGAATGAATCGTCTGTAGGCGGGTACAAACCGAGGTGTTGATGCTTTTTTTGGTCGGAGGATGCTGCACGGTGCAGGCTTTATTGCGAAAATGTTTCGGCTTTTGTACGGGTTGCGGTTTTAAAGATACGTTTCAGAAAGTGCTTGAAATATAGTGACTAATAAGTCTCTTTTTTTTTAATAAATTCTTTAAAAAATATTTGAATCACTATTTAAATTACTATCTATTAAAATATTAAAAGGTAACAAAAATAAGTTTAGATGAAACTTGCATACTTGAAATTTTTTCATAACATAATTTATAACACGCGATACAAATTCCTCTTACACTACTCTCGAAAGTTTCAATTTAATGAAAAACTACGACAAATTAGTGAAATGTTCTCTTTATTTATGATTAGTACAGCACATGTCACTATTTTTTTGTATTTACAAGATTTTCACTAATTCAACTTTAGAGAATAGAGTCTTAAAAGCATAAGTATTGCAAAACCTCAAAAAATATTTAAATGTCACCTAAATAAAGTAATTTGCAAAACAAAAAAAGAATTTGCTCTTGACTTTCAAACATACGGAGATCTGACAGATTTTATTAATTAATTTAATCATGTCATCTAAATTTTAGTATTATAATTAGTTGGCTAAGTATGGAAAAAAGTAATTACGATTTCTATCTTTTCTTCAAATAGCAAAATAAGCACATTTCGAATATGGATTTTCGATAATATCAATGATGAATATTAAACGAAGAGGCATAATCTACGAAGATCCCAAGATACCTGGATAAAAAATTGTTCTACATCTCGCTCAATTTTATTCAGAAGCTGCGGCTTTAATTAGCTCCGAATCCGCGAACACTGTGTTCGATATATGTAGAGCAAATCGCCTACTTCCTCCGAGGCAATTCATCACACGGTGTCCGCTAGAGAAAAAGAAAAGGAAAAGAAGGGCCGAACAAATTTTAATTTTCGAAGGATCGAGGACGCGGTAGAATGAAAATTTTCGCGTCCACCAGGAGGCAAAAAAAAAGGGAGGAGAGAGAAAAAGAGTAAGTAAGCGAGGGAAAGAGAACAGAGGGGTGACCCGGGAGGACGTGAGAAAGGAAGGCGAGCGTCGGCGCGAAAGTTTCCTTGCCCAGTGGCGTGATCCAGATTGACGAGGAATTACTTACGTATCCCACGTCTTCCTTTTTAAATGGGATCTCGAGCGAAATCCCCCCGGCTCCTTTCCCGCGACGACGTTATACCTCGAGGCTGGATCAACGCGACAGAAAAGAAGCGTGGATCACCTCGGACCGATGAAATCATCGTTTCACTAATACGGATGATGTGTTTTTTTAGGACAATTTTTTTCGTTCTCCAATTGATTTTTGAAAAAAGAATGATAGAAATTGTTTAGATTGTTAAAGATTTTATAATAATTTTGTGGGAATATTATGAGTAACAAGGAAGAGTAACAAATGGAAATGAAGCATAATGACATTTAAATGAATCTATAATTTAGTACCAATGGATCGTCATTAAATAATAATGTAATTAATCTTTTTTGAGTTAATATACTATGCTTTAATTATTAATCTTTTGGTCACTTGTGTTACGTGTAAATAAAATTTTGTAAAAAATTTTACTAGTATAATATTTATTATCTAGTAAAATATTTAAGGCAACCTAGAAAAAAAGAAATTTTAAAAATAATTATTACAATTGTTCAAAAATGTTTTAATTTAAAGATTTCAAGTGTAGAAAAAAAACATCTTAATCTGGTAATTAAAGTGTTAATAGAATCTTAAATATTTAACTTCAAAATAGTATTGAAATTAGTGGTCAAGATAAGTTAACTTTTAATTACACTTTTAGCCTTTATAAATTGTTTTTTAATTTCTTCCGTATAAAATTAACCCAATTACTAACCGGAAATTAAAATCAAATCCTTTCACTCTCTGATAGAAATTGTCAATGATTAGATTAGATTGTGTGAATCCAGATCATTTGTGATTAGATTTGATTGTGATCCAGTTTTTGGCTTACACTATCTAACTATTTTTCTTGATCAAACACCTACTGGTCAGTTAATGCCTAAAATATCGTTTCATTTCCGAGTAGTTTCTACCAGTGTAAATTCGTTACATTTTGAAGCCAAAAGAAAAAAAGAACAAAACTTCCTTGAAAGCGCGCTCTTATCCACCAACTACCACGTGGTCGCAAAAAAACCGTCGCCGTGAATTCAGAACCTGCAGCCGAGCGGAAACCAAAAAGCGCGCCTGGAAAGGTTTTCGAGGCGAGCACGCGATGTCGGACCGCAAGGTCTTCTCCCGCCGACGGGTTTAGACGGCGAGGTGTCCACTCGTAAGACGCGCGCGACCAGTTTCCTCCCGTGCGCTGCGCGAGGCGCGCGCGTGGATCCTCACCTCCTCCCCCTTTGACTCCTCCTCAAGGTCGGCCGGTGGCGCGCGCAGCCTCGAGCTACCGATACGCATCTGGACAAGCTAAAACAAAGAGGTTTTCGCGCGAGCCTGCGATACGGTCGCGCGCCACGGCCGATTTTATCGGCGAACGCATTTCTTCGCGTGCCCGAAAAGCGGAGAGATCCGCACGTTCGTTCGTTCGTTCATTGCGGAAATCACTAAAATTTGTGGAAAGTGTAGTAATAATCGTTATTTGTTAGAGTAGTTTTGATCAATTATCAGTAAGATAGCAGTGAAGGCAGCGACTTTGCACTAATTCAATTTTAGACGGTGGATTATTTGTTTATATTTTTGCATTCATTAGTTTATTTGTTTATTCAATATTAAATGGATAATACCCTTAAATTAAAAGAAACGATGAAATAATGAAATATAATAGTAAGTTAATAATTAACAAAATTAGCAAGTTGCATTGACTGACATAACCGATGATTTAACATTACTGATCTGTAAGGACCCAACTGTATTTTTAATTTTTCAAACAATTTTTTTTTTCTGGACAGTTTGACAGGGCAATTCCTACCATTGGCGGTTCAGTTCTATTTTAGACTATATTGCTTTGTGGCATTCGCGGTTTATAGAAGAGATAATCGATTAGAGTAGTGTTTAGAATTTGATGGACAATAACCACGATGAGATGACAAATTTTTAATAGGTGTGCAGATTTTTGAAGTTTTTCCCTATATTAAATTAAAATAAAAAAATTTCTATTTGTTTTTGAATTCTCCATGATAATTTTGTTACTTTTTGTTTATGAAAAGTAAACTTAAAAGTGAATTTATCAAACTAACAATAGAGTAAATCTATCAACTATCTAAATTTCTAAAAACCCTGTAAAATTAGTAAAATTTTACTAAAAATTTTTAAAAACAGCTCCACTATTTAGTAATTAGAGATTTAATTTCCATTAATTTTAGTAGTCTTTTCAATTCAACTTTAAAGAGAAGAATACTACCACCAGAGTTACATCGCGTAAATCAAGTCAATGATCTATCTGAACGAGCGAACGGCCACATCAATCCACCGTCCCGTAGCATCGATTTACCGAATCGTCCAATAACTCCTGTCTCGGTCAAAATAAAAGCAAATAAAAGCTGCGAGGCGCCTGTAAGTACTCTGCAACTAAGTTCAAGCGCGAGCTCCTCGAGAAAGTATCGTCATCCAGCTTGAGCTCCTGAGAACCTCATTAAAAATCGCAGTATTCCCATCCGGCCGAACGGCCGTCTGCGACAATAAACTCGTCGACGACGGCCGGCGTCCCCGTCCGTTACGCTGGTAACCGCCGCCGCTGCACTTTGCTTTCGATCGGCGCTTTTCGCACGCGACGTCGCGTGACGACGACGGCCCACTCTGCCCTCCCACTCCTTCCGCAGCCTCTTCGCGTCCGTCTCTTTCTTCGACTTCGTTCGTTGGTTTTTTTTGCCTGTGTACCGATGGGGGTGTAGTTCGCCGTGCATACGGGGATTTGGGGGGGACGTCCGCGGGTTAGGCCCGGCGCAGGTTTATTAGATGCATGCGAGGGTGTGACTCAGCAGTAGGTAGGTGTGTGCGATCGGCTGGAGGGAATGTTAATGGAGGAGTAATACTGTAGTTTTTTTTATTAAAAGCAGCGAGTGTAAAAATGTTAAAATTGAGTTTTTTTTTATATTAAAGGATTCGTAAAAGTGCGATGAATTAAATATTGATCAAATGCATAACGCTATATGTTTAATAATAAAATAATTAAAAATTATATTTTATACTAAAAAATTATCAAAATCATGCAGCTTTTGAAAATTCAGGACTCTTCTTCGATTTTGTCGCGATTTTCTACTGGAGAATATTATACTGTAATGTAGAGGTACCTATAACAAAAAAAATATTAGTAGGATTATAAAGAGCGTGATTGAATTAGTCAAAAATGAACGCAATATTAAAGATTTTAATTAAAAAAATGTTTCCCTCGATTTTTCAGATTTAATTAATTAGACAGTTGCATATACGTTTTTAATCAGAACGGTAGAATGGCAAACTCGTGAATTTTGTATATGATGAATGTAGTTTAATGTTGAACATTTTTTTCAATGAGTACTACAAATATGAATATCCAGTCGTATTTTGAAAATTGGAATTCGTCGTGGGTTTTGAAAAATGAATCGAGACTGTCGCTAAAGGAGGAAATGGATATAATAATCGTCAAGGCTGCGATAAAATCGTAACGAATAAAACAGAATAGAGTTTGAAATAACTGTTAATTTGAGCGACTTGTACATTAAATAACTGGTGCATTTAAGTACAGACTATAACTAATTCTTACGCGACACGCGATGCAACAACTTTTGTTCACGTTGAAAACGGCAGTACAACTTTTTTTTAAACTCCAACTTCAGTCTTCTTTTTTCATCGCATGGATAAAACTAATTTAAAAAAATTTCGTTCAAAATTAATCATTAGTAAATACAGACAGACAATTGGGTGGGTGTGCGAGTAAACAAACGAAAAAACACGAGCTGACGACGCGAAACGACGGGTAGCGTCTCCCGGGACTACTTGCGACTGTATGTTTTTCTTTTCTCTTTTTTTCAGGATCTCCAGTTCATTTACTATGGACTGCTGGGTCTGGAGGCGCTGCGACCCTGCAGAGACTCGGTGCTTCGCGGTCTCTGCAAGACGGTGCGCTACGAGCGTCATCACGCCAACCACGTGCTTTACTAGTGAGTACATTAGCATCTTTCATTCTCTTTGTTCTGGGAATTTAACCAACCCCGGTGCATTTTCTTTGAAAGGCTTAAAAAAATGAAGAAAAAAAAAATGCTCTTGAACTTCATGAATAAAAATGATCGAAAAAAATTATGAAAAGTAGTCCTAACGTAAGAGTGTAGATACACGCTTCTTTTTATCTAAGTGATAGTTGGCTTTTGAGAGCAATTAATTAAAAAGTACGATATCGCTGGGAAAGCAGTGAAAAAAGGCTTTTAAGTGCGTACACTTGAACGCAAGAGCAAAATGCTTTGAGATTACGGCAGTGTCGTAACGCTGCCACTAATCTCGTAAAAGCTGTAACCACTTAATATAGAACTTGATATCAGCTCCATTGAGAAGTACTCCAAATATCAGCTGTTTCCCGAAAAATTAACTTTAATGATTTCCTCGTTCTTTAAAAAACTAATTATCGGAATAAGTTAAATTGCTTTTTAATCGGTCAATTATTGCATAAACAATGACACTTCTTTAAGCTTCTAAGTGTGCTCAATCGTGTACTCGGGGATAAGGAAGAAACTCTGGTCTCTTACGCAGATACAACATTGTAATAATTTGATTTTTTCGCAAATATTCTCATGACACTCGTGATTATATGAAATTATATAACAAACTTTAATATCGTAGATAAGTGAGAAAATTTTGTCTTCATCATTTTTCCAGTTATCGTGTGACACAAACACGGAATACAATAATATTCCATTCCGAATGGCGTAACATTCATTCTATTACTGTAATTTATTGTTCTAAGAATTTCTTTTTTCTTTTAATTAATCTATTTCACTTTGATAAAGTAATCGCTTTAGTACAAAAAGTTAGTTCAAATGTGATTATCACAATCCATCAGATAACATTAATCAACATAAAAATACTAATTTATTTGCATAATTATATAGTCTAACATTATTCTTCAAAAAATAATAATCAATCAATTGTAGTAGATTTTCTGGGAATTAATCACTGCTTGAGAAACCAAGTATCGAAATACAAAACGAATACCTGTTAAATTACATGACAGTAAGTAAACAAAGAGACACGCTGTAGTAATCAAAACATACGAACACGTGGTTTGATGAATGTGCGGCGCTAAAATACCGGCCCTCGCAAGTGACGTTATTCCAAGTAGATTCATACCGACTACGGTCAGACTGGTGACTTATCCGCGTCTGCCTCTAGAGTTCTGTCTTACCGACTCATGTCAGTGTATCAACTTCTTTTCTATACTGGTACAAAGGTAGATTCACTCAAATATTGTGGATATTTTTAATGCGAATTTGATTACTGTTTTTTATCACGATTTAAATTAAAAATACGGTAAGGATATCATTCAAGTTACCATTTATACATTACTTTATGACTAATGTAGTTACCGACGTGCAGCATTAGTAAAGCTAGATACCTTTTTTACCGACACCCGATAAAATAAAATTCTACATACCACCTCATGTGGTACGAAGTTCGACCACATCATCTCATACCTTGCACTCAGTCGCATCACCTTAGATAAACTCGAGATGTCGCGATAGCTTCTCGGATGCACACCTCAAAAAAATGCATCTCTCCCGTTACTCACCGCAGAGTCCAGCGCCGATCCTGGCCGCCTTATCACCTCTCCGCTCTGCTCCTCCTCCGACGGGGCACCTCGCGCAACAAAAACGCCTCGGCGCGCAAAAGGGAATTCCTTAAAAGTGACTCAGGGTAGCGCGCGTCGTCTTCTCGGAAGTCGGCGCGCGGAGGAGCGGGTCCGCTTTATAAGGCCGCGGAGGCCGCGGTAGGAAACGGTCTATATTACATATCGGCAAGAAACCGCGCGGGCTTCCGGCACTAACGGATCGCGTTCCTCCCATTACGCGGAAACGCGGGAATGCACCGAGCGCGCGGATGCAGCCGCGAATTCCTGCCCGATGGCGTCACCGTTGCCCGCGTGTGCAGGGCGCGCGACGACGTCGTCGGCGAATAACTCGACGCCCCCGGTAATTAATGCCGGCGGCGCTATCGATTCGTGAAATGTGAATATGATCCTTCATTGGTTTATCGATTTCCGCGACGGATGCTGCGACTGAATGGCAGTGGCCGAGATGCATCGCTCGTTGTTCTTTTATTTGGTTCCGAGAAGGATGCGGCTGAGTTTACGTTTAAATTTTTTAGCTATCTGTTGGAAATTTGAGCGGAAATTTAAATTTTTAGCTTCGATTGGTAATTTTTTGAAAATTTTAAACTGGGGTATGCATTTGGAAAGAAAAATTTATAGGGGAGAGTGTCATCTAAATTTGATCTGCAGCTCCTAAACTTAAGGTGTCATTGGTGCGATACCTCGTTAAATTTAATTAATTGTATATTCAACGCTAATAATAAAGATTACTTTACCCGTCTATCTTTCAAAAACTTTTCTGTAATTTTTGTTTTTATTTACTCTTGTGAAATTTTTATTTCAACTTTTATTTCAATATTCACTACTGATAAAAAGCTTTGACGTATGTAGAGAAATTTTTCAATTTTCATCAACAATTTTTATTCAAGGGAATTTTCATTTATTAACGAAAAGTAATTCAATATCCCGCGCAAACACTGATTAAATGTTCTGCAATGTTAAACGAAAGTGGGTCGAAAATTTCTCGTATAATATTCATACGGCCCCTGCATAATGTGAGGTTCAATTACTTGCCAAACAACCTGCAGCCACACCGCGCAAATATAGAGCATAATAAATTTTATAGAAGCATGAATTGAATTTTGTTACCAAAACAGTAAAATTCGAATGTATTTATTGCAGCACTGGGGAGCTGGCAACCAGTTGGTACATCCTGCTTTCAGGTTCAGTCTTCATCGATGGCTCTATGTTCCTGCCCAGGTCAAGGTAAGCCCTGCATATAATGACCTTCCAGTACAATAGCGATGATTCGGCGAATATAACTAATATTTTCGAGAGCCATTGTAAAATCATGAAAAGAAATTTATGCGTACGTTGATTGTTCGATTTTAACATTAAAAAAATTTCATGTTAATTTTATTAAAAGATGCTTACACGAAGAAAAAAGCTAATATACAATAAATTGCTCTTGAATAAAAATTGCAAGAAATTTATAATCTGCAATTTTTAACTGGACTTTTATGCATCTTCATTATTCATACAAGTAATTTTCTTTAAAGAATCAAATATCAATCAAAAACATACGCATATTTACTAAAGGTAATAATCCAAAGATTAAAATACTTCTATTTACAAAAAAAAGGAAAAGAAAGGATACATAATTCATAAAAATATCGATCATATCTACATTCCCCTCCACGAAATTGAATATCCTTAAAAAATTCACTTAACCTCAGACGCTTTCCTAGCCTCTCCCGAGGCGCCTTTATACCCTCCGTCGATCCGAGCGAGCGATTTAAAATCCTTGACTGAGGATCGACGCTTGCGCGCGCGTATACACGCAGGAGAGGCCTTTCCTCCCCCGCCAGCGCTCGATGTAAATGCTCGATCCGACCTCGGAGCGCGCAGTACCCAGCCGCCGCCCTGATCTTCCGCGCTGAAATCCGCTACGCCTGCACACACTCAGCTCGGGCATCGCTGCAAATCTGGGATTGATATAAGCGCGGCCTCGCCGCGACCCCGCGGCCCTTACGCACACACACCGGCATCCGAGCCGAGCTCACTTTGTCGGATTTTCGCGGGGGATTATCTTTCCTTTCCTGCGGGAGTTTTCTGCGGGATTTTTGCGGATAATCGAGTAATACGTTTTCCTGGGTATATTATTATTTTTTTAAAAGTGAATTATTTTATTACAGGGTGTGGGTAATTGATTAGGGGGGTGGTGATATTGTAATGATTTTTCATTTAGAGGTTTTGTAAAGTCAGTGGTTACAAATAATTGCTATTGTCATGGAGTTATTAAAATTTAAAAAGTTTCTTTTCATAGTATAATAACATTTTATATAATGATTGTTATGTGGGGTTGTTAAAAAATACATATAAAATAGAAAAGATAAGTAAAAAAGGTAATTCTAAAAAAATTGAATTACGATAAACCAAGAAGACTACGTTTCCTGCATATAATTTCTATTAACGACTTATATGGGGCGATTATCTGAAAAAGTGTAATATATTTTTCATGTAAATTTCGTAGTAGTCAGTACCTCTTTTTCATTAGATATAGTTGGTATTTTGTATTTCTAACTTTATTCTCGTTCCAACGTAAGGTAACTTTTTTTTTATA
The DNA here is from genome assembly GCA_900480045.1 of Eurytoma adleriae. Classification (NCBI taxonomy): domain Eukaryota; kingdom Metazoa; phylum Arthropoda; class Insecta; order Hymenoptera; family Eurytomidae; genus Eurytoma; species Eurytoma adleriae. The sequence continues at coordinate 12,943 of UXGC01000927.1, forward strand.
AAAATTTCATTTTTCAAAATATTATAGCATTTTTAAATGTACAAAATATCCACAGAGTTCAGTCTCGATCAATACTACACTTTTTCAGAGAATCATCAACACATTTTACGGAAATACTCTCTCAGTGTATTAATCAATATACCTCATGTTTAATTATTTTTGTTTTTATTAGATTGATATGGTTTTGATTAAATGCAATCTGCATGCACGCAATTCAGATTCTATAAATACTTATAGTTAGTTTCAATCTTTATATATCTACAAAAATCAATTATTTAAATTCTTAATATTAAAATAATAATGAAACGCCACCAATACAACATAAAAGTACAAACCGACCGCTTCGTCTTCGTTTAATAATAGTTTAAATTTAACCGCGTAAATACAGTGCACCTCAGAAATAATATTAAAAATTCCTCGCTCCAAGTGCCTATAAACCGCGCGCGGAAAAACCACAAGTCATCCCGGCCGGCCGATAGTGCCGGCGCGTCTTTTTCCCCGTCGCGAAACGGCAAATCCCCCTCGCGGATAAAAAAAACGCGCAGACTCCGTTCGGAGTGTCCGACGCACTTCCTGATCCGCCGGCCCCCCCTCAATTGGCCGTGAATTTTTCCGCCCGGCCGAAGAATGCGCCTTTTACGAGCGAAAAAGCGCCGGGCTACCGCACAGGCCGTAACGACGCGAGGTGGTCCCCTTTTTCCGCGGCGCCGCGATTTTATAATCGCCGCGCGTAAAAATTTATTGCGCCGCGCGCCGGTCGTCCGTGTAATAATCTCCCCGCGCGGCGGCTCATCGGGCGCGCGTCTTCGGCGCCGTTTCTATTACTGTGATTTTCGTGCGGCGAGCTTTTATACGCGCGGGTATATGTAGTAGCGGAGGAACGCGGCGGATGAGTTTGCGCGATGTCGGCGAGGAATTAGAAAGTAAGCGTCATCGGATGCGCCGTTGACTTCAATGGGTGGGCTTCTCTGGTTTTTTTTTTATCCTTTTCATGGGCTGGCATTACGCACTGCTGCGTCTCTATACTGATTTATGTAATTGGGGAAATTAAAAGGATCGTCGTTAAGTCCTTTACAACGTTTCGTTTAATTACTAATTCCGGTTGTTGCAAAACATGTTTAGATGAAATTTTTAATTGGAAAATACACTGGGAAAATAGTGTATAGAAATGTTAACTGTAAAACCTTTTGTCGGTTTATGCTTCTGAACCATATAGAAAATTATTAATCATTTAAAAAAAAATACTTCTTTTTTTTTAACAAAAACTGTAACTTATTCTTAAAAATTATAAATTTTATTATATATTACTCTATTTTATTCAATATTATTCTTTTTTGACCTTAAATAAAAAAAGCATAATGTATTTTAAAAAATTGAATAAAAAAATTACTTTTTAATGGAAAGTCTTTTTGTGAGAACGCGTAGAAAGGCTGCGCTTTATTATGCGTCTGACCCTTATTCGACGTCCATCAAATAAATATAATAGAGTGCACGGGCTCACCGCTAATAATTCAGGCAAATACGGTGAGCCGCTCGTTTATTCCAAGTTGAATACAGATATACCGGGATACGAATGAGAAAGTCCTGAAATGGCTTCAAAAAGAGAAAAAAAATGTGCAAGTTCCCATAAACAGGGAAATGACTATCTACTGTAACTAGTTTTGGCGTTACTTTCTCCTTCTTCGTAAAAAAATGTGGATAGGTACTTGTAAAAACTAGATATTTAGATGTTTAAAAAGTCAGGGTAGTCGTACACGATTTCTTTTTTAAAATTTATTACATATAAGTAATAATAATTAGAGCTGGGAATAAAAATCTAAAAGTTTAATGATAATTGAGAACAAAATTATTAATATTAATTAAAAAATTGTATTTTGCCAAAAGGGATGTCTTTATTCGCGACTTATATACAGAATTTTATTCTCGATTTATTAATTATAATTATTTATCGATTGACCTGTCCCAAATAGCCAATTGGTCATTTTAAGTTTTGGTCAATTGGATCAACAAATAAAAACTAAACCTTTTTAAATTGAATGCTGATATTAGGAATTTGTATTTTCTTTGTACTATAACATTGTAAATTAACTTTTTAGAGATTTTATACCGTTTCATCTTTTCATATGTTATATATAGAAAAAGCGAGAAAATGCAATTTTTCGGTAATAAAGATCTTTATTTTCTCATTTCCGAGTTTAGTCTGTTCTTGTAGTAAAAGTCATTATAACTATGATAATATTTATTTTATCAACAAAATATGCAGAATGAAAATTTATTTTACTGTTTTGCATTTGGATCGAAATATGCGCTCTGGTCGGTAGTCTTCTTTTACTCACCGCTAGATAGAAGTGTCAAAAGTTGTATCTGAGCATACGTTTTGGCTCTTCAAATAATATAAGTCCATTGTGACATGTTCATGGCAGGTGTCTGAGGTGAAACTATAGTGGAGACTCCACTCCCCTAATCGTCACGCAATTACTTTCAATGGGTTTGAAATTTATTGAACTCTTGTTATCATTATTATCAAATGTCACTCAAAATAAAAACAATAAAAATTAATATAACTATCTCGTCCTCATCGACATTGTTCTCCAATAAAAGAATCCGCAACCCCGAAAAAGACCTCCTCCCTTTGAAATCGCGCGGAATCGATATACCCAGCGCACAATGCACACAAAAACCCGAGAGCATCCGCGTGTACATGTACTCGCGTGTGTACCACGATGGTCGCGTAGCGGTGACGCTGGATCCTCCTCTCTCTCTCTACCTCGCCGTCTTCTAATACACAGCGTAGCGGCGCAGCAGCCTTCGCTCGATCGAACCCCCCGCGAAATCTCGGTGCCTCGCGCGCTATAATTTTTTTTTTCGAGCAAATAACGCCGGCGGAAAAAAAGGAGATGCGACGCGGGAGACGAGGGCAGATTATCGCTTTTCGATAATTGGCCGGGCTGCCGCGAGCGGCCCGATATACACACACGCCGGGAGATGACGACGGCCAGGGATAATACCGGCATCGCGTGTGCGTGAGTGCGCCGCGGACGGGAGAGAGCGTGGGCGGTGGAAAGGGCGATCGCGCGCGATGACGCTTTGTTTTTTCCCGATTTCGACGGAAGGTGTATAGGAGTCTATTCTCGACCTTTTTTTTATCCTTCCGCCCGGAGTGCAGTCGGCGATTCTCTATTTTGATTCTATTCTTTCGGATGTACTTTGTGTGATAAAATTAAATGGCGTCGTATTTATGATGAGATTACAGGTGGAGTGACGTCAATTAAATTTTTTTTTTTTTCTGACGATTTATCGCTTTGGATGTGTTATTAGATGAAAATTTGTGGGCGTCTCTTTTGTTCGAGGGCCTCGGCATTTTCTATTCAATCTTTTTCTTCGGTCAAATCTTGAGGTTGCAAAAAAATTATACTCAACTTTTGTTAATGTTTTTTTTACCATCGCTCCTCAGGAGATAAAGCATATATAAGACTCACGGCGTCCCTCGACTAAAGCGTATAATAAAATAAGCGATAAATCGAAATTCGATAATAAATATCAGGATTAATTCATTAATTCGTTGCAATTTAAACTTGCGGTAACTTTGTAAATGAACATTAATTTGAAGAGAAAAAATAAGTGTTTATTATATTTAAAAATATTTAAAAAATTAGTTCACGACTCCTCATTATGAAGAAAAAAAATTTATACTTAACCTTCCTTGATACGTTTTTTATTATATAATTCCTGAGGAGATAAAGCATATATTTGACTCACAATATCCCCCGCGACTAAAAAAGCAATAAATCGAATATAGACAAAATCAGGATTAATTCAGTCATTTGATATAATTTAAATTTGCGGTACCTTGTGTAAAAAAAAACATTAATTTAAAGAAAAAAGTATTGATTATGTTGAAAAAAAAATGTTCACAACTTCTCTTAATTAAATAAAAAAATTTATACTCAACCTTACTTAATATTTTATTTTATTATCATCCTTCAGAAGATAAAGCGCATACACATATGACTCACGACGTCTCTCGACTAAAAAAAGGCAACAAATCGAAACGCGACGAAATATATCAAGATTAATTCATTCATTCGCCGCGGCTAAGCCTCCCCGAGCACTCGAAAGTGAATGAACGTCCAAAAATAGTACACACCTCCTCGAGGAGCGCATAGAGAGAGAGGGAGACTGCATTTCAAAACAAAGGAGCCAATTCGCAATCAGCCGGCGCTCCCGCCGTCGCATGCAATATTCAGAGCCGTCTCCTCGCGCTGCACTTCCTCGAGGACGAGGCGCAGGGATCGGCCGGCTACGGCCCTGCGCGAGTGAAGGGATTGCGCGCGAGAGCGAGAGAGAGAGAAGGAGCGCGTAATGAGCGTGAGAAAGAGGCAGAGGGAAACGCGGAGCGCGCGGATGACGACACGAGAAAATGCACGCGCCGCGCGAGTGGGGAGAGCGGATAGGTGCATTCCGCGCGGGGGGAGGGGTGGCGGTGCGCTTTTCCTATCGGCCGAAGGCGAGCAGCGCGCTTTATGTTGTCGAGGCGCAGGTGCGGGATCGGGCTATGATTTGATTCGAGGCTTTTTTTAGCCGCCGCTCGGGTGACCCCGAGGTATGTGGATTATTTTCTTTTTTTTTTATTAAGAGGATCGTAAAAGGATATTTACATCTCCCGACGAAGATTCACAAGGTGGCGGTGGTTGGCTTCAGTTTAATTAACAAAATTATCGCTGTATTTTATCCGGGCTACACGTCGATGGCGAAACGTAGCTCGGATGAAATGTTGCGATGATTTTGTTAATTAAATCGGCGATGCGTCGGTACGGGGTATTAGATAAAATTGTACGTGTTTTGTGCAAACATTCAATATCGCAGCGTGAATTTTCCCCGTGTAATTGCATAAATTTATAACTTTTTTACGTCGTTCATTATGAAATGCTTCATTTCATAATGCGTTTCGCATCGGGCGTTTTTCATTAGAAGTCATTTGCGTACGCCGCATTGCTTTTACTATCGACGTTACGCGCGATTTGACCCTTTCTTTATACGCGAAAAATTTTATCGCGTAAAATGAATAAGTAGAACATTTTACGCTAAAACATGCCTCTTCTAATTCCAGATAAACAGTCTTGCGCGTTTACGGACGGGGATACCAATAAAATCGAATTTAAAGCGCCGTGCAAATACATACCCAGTCCGGTAACGATATTAAGTTTCACGGTTATACCAGTTATACTCATCAGTGACGAAAAAAGTGTAGAGGAATCGTAATTGCCTTACGCAAAATAGGCAGGAGCGTATAAAATGTTTTTTTTTTTTCGCCGTCTACGCGCGGAAAAAGCGTATAGTCACTGCCAGCGGCGTCCTCGCAAAGCGGAGCGTCCCAGTGCAGAAAAAGCTTAAGAATGGAACGAGCCGCGAGAGGCGCGCGGGGGGAGGGGGGATGTATCGGAGCGACGATCGCTATGCGACTCTCGCGCGCTGCACAGGTACACGCGCGCGCGCGCACGCGAGCTCGTCCTCCAATCGCCCGCACACCGCGAATTTTTCCCTCCGAGCTTTTCTCTCTCCTCGCGTTTTCGAGCTTCCTTTTTTCGAGCTACGCGCCTTTTATAGCGCGCCAGTTGCACCGGGGACCAATTTTGAAATTCGCGTTCCGTTAGATTCTATGCTAAACGTCGCGTCTCTTACTTTTTTGTGTTTGTTCAAAATAAACGAATGTGATATATTGTACACTAAAATGTAAAAAAGTTCTTTTTATATTACCCAGTTTTACCATACTAGATTCTTGATATATATATTAGAAGTCTTCTCTTGTACTTTCTCTTTACGGTAAGAATTGTTTGCTGAAAATTACTGTCATTAGTGCTATTAGGATTTTGTAAACTTTTTAGGAAAAGTGATCCACACATCATTGCAAAAATTCTTGCAATACTCAACAGTAATGTTTATACAATGTTACCGGTGATTTTTATCTTAGACTTTCTCAACATATAATAAATTTCTGCAAAAAAAGAGAGACTAAAATTTTATCGAATCATTCCATCTGTGCGGATGCTGCGAGTAGGTCTGTCAGTAATCGAATTACACAATACTTCTCTATTTTTAAACTTTTGTACATGAATTTAATTTAAAAATTCCACCCACGCGTGCGTTAAGAATATTGTAGCTTCTACCCCTTTGTTCCACCCCACGCATTTTTTCGTAACACCTTTTGTCGTACGCAAAATGGGATTTCGTTGGAACGAAAAAGGTATTAGGTATTCTTTTTCTGCTTTTAGTTAACCGCGCGGACTATTTGGCCGATTGGATCAGATGCAGATCGGACCGGATTGGGTACTTTTTTTTTGCCGGAGTTTATACGAGGGGTCGCTCTTTTTCGAGAGATTAGTCGGCGTCACAATGCGCGTACGTGGGTGTAGGAGCTTTATTTTTGGATTTTTCGTTGTTTGCGAAACCACCCGCGCCTTCGATCGTAGTTTTTTATTAGCGATTTGCGTGGCAGTTCGACCCTTCGCCGTACGAAATTTACGTCACTCGGTATTCAAATAATTCGCATTTATTCAATGAAATTTAATTAATTCTCTTCAACTTGGTGTAGATTTATATCTGAATGTATATAAAATTTTTTTTAATGATCCTTGACGTTTATTACGTCATTATACTTCCTATCCACTCATTACCAGAGCTGAGAATTTATTTGCTCTTTTTTAAAAGTCTTCCCAGTTTTTTCTACCGCCTTGTCCTTGAAATTCATTCGAAAATGTCAGGCAAAATTATATACCAAATCGAAAAATAAATTTGGAACAAAATATAATAAATTGTTGAATTCATGAATAATTCAAAAGTGTATTAAAAAAAATAATAACAACTTAATTATAGACAAAAATCCGGTAACTTTTCGATAAATCGAAAGTAAAAGGAGACAAAAAAGAGAGGGAGAGCGAGAGTGAGAGAGGAAGAGCCTCTAATGGAATTCTTCGCTTAATCCAGCGCTTATCCCACCAACCCAAAAAATGCGGTTAAAATCGCGCAGATTTTTCCAACAATACTTCGGCGCGTTATATATCTAGAGCTCACCTCCGTGATTCTTTTCATTGAGTCGTGCCGCGCCAGTTTCCCCCGGGAGCGATTGGATGTGTGCTCGACCGCGCGGCGCACCGGAAGCCCGTAAAAACCGAGATGATCAGAAAAATGAATCTACTTTTACGTGTACCTACGTTCTGTATAAAATATGTGTCATCATTTTAAGAAGCCCATTTTTTTAATGTCTTCGAAAAATGTTAAATTACGATAATTGCGTCTACATTATTTTGATAGTTTGTATACCATCATATATTTGCGATGCTAAATATAAATTAAAAATAAAAATTTGCCTTAAATATGCGTCATGCTTTATTATTAACGAAAAATAAAAACGAATGGAAGTAAAGAGACATTCAATTAAAACAATGTAGGTGTCGGAGGCACGGCTACAAAAATAGAAAGCATTGAACGTTAAAAAAAAATCTCAAAATACACGGGTAAATGAATTACCAGAACGAGCGGGCGAAACAACAGGGTTGGGCAATCTTATCAATATTCAAATATACGAGTGGACAGCTAAAACGCGTTTGGACTCTGACGCAATTTTTCACGCCCCCCCGCGCACAATCAGCGGAGTTAATCAAAACAAGCAGCTCATCGCAATTATGCAAATAAAATATCTCGCACATAATCAAGACGATCGCAACCTTTTTTTTATATAGCCTCGTGGGGCGGCGGTACACGTGAAAAAAAAAATTTCATGTGAAACGGCAAGCGAACTCTTTTCAGAGATTCTTTATGAACTTTCATGAGGGAAACTATATGGGGTCAATGATTACGGCGCGTTAAAACTATGTGGATTTTTCTCATGTGTATAAATCGTCGCTGGATCTTGTTATTACCGCGATGAGATAATGGCATGAAATTTTCTTAAGTGAAAAACATTTCTTGAATTACATTACGAATTTTTAATTAAGTAAAATTGAAGACGCCGAATTGTACTCGGGCTATTCAGATTAATCAAGCGAATCGTCTACTTAATGGAGTAATTGGGGCAATGTAAGTCGATTAATGTATGTTAATTGAAAATGTAACCTAGAATTGTTTTTTATTCCGTTTCAGAAAAGTTTTTTCAATGATACTTATTTCATTATTTATTTAACAATTTATTAAGCAGTCATCGCAATTAGGTTATTTATATAAAAAATTTCGTTAAATATCTAACAGATAGAAAGACATACAATAATCGATTCATTCAATTTTATCTGTTTTCAATTCAACGTTTATATTAACAAAGATTTCGCAAGCAAAAATACATTAATCTGTCGTTACGCGCAATTTTAACCTGCGGTATCTTTGTAAATAAACATTGATTTAAAAAGATAACAAAATAAGTGTCGCTTAAATTGAAAAAAATGTTGACGCTGAAGTACCCATATCGAAGCGTTTCAAAAAATAAAAAAATCCCCGTAAAACCAACCAACGATTTTCGTCGAAATACCACCACTTTGTCAATCACACCGAATTATTTAATAAAAAAGGAAACCCCAGCGATTCGAATGCTCCTCCAAAAGCTCGATAAATTCCGATCATTTTTTCCTAATGGGCGTACCTCCCCGCGAAAGAATTCGCCTCGAAGCATTCCTCCGCCGTCCTCGACGAAAAAAACAAGGAAAACCATCCCTCTCCTAAAACGAGCCAACCCCTCAAGACTAAGTAGAAACTCCCCAGCCGCCAAGACTCGGCGGTACAAACGCGACGAGAGCGCGCAATAAGATTCCGCGGACACGCGGACCCGTACACACAGCACGGCGTACGTAAAATTCCATTCACCGCGCATGCACAGAGAGGGAGAGAGAGAGAGAGAGGCGCGCCGTCAGTAGTAAGAGTCCGGTCGGGCTGGCTCGGCCGGGCGCACGAGAGAGGGGGGAGGCTCTCGAGAGCGCGGCACCCAGGAGAGAGGAACGCGCCGAGTCACAGTTACGCGCGCCGAGCGCCCCGGTGACGTTCGCCTCTCTCGCCGCGGCTCCGACGTCCCGTAGTCGCATTTTAACGCACACCGCGCGTTCGGTTCCCCCAGTGCCCAGCGAGTACACGCGCAACCAGTGCAGCATCCACTCGATCGAGCAGTCCCTACGAAGTATAGAAAAAAAGTGCAGTACATATAGGTTCCGCGGGTGCGACTCCGCGGTACCAGTGAAGGGAGAATCGGCGGGGCTGAGTCACTCGTAGGTGTCCCGGCGCCGGTGAAACACTAGAATTTCTGCGCTTTCACTCCGCGCGCGAGGTGAAAATCGAGTCCGCTTTCTTCGTTCCCCGGGCTGCAGGTGCGGCACGTGCGGCGGACCGGTTCCCGCGGGGGGGAAAAAAAAAGGAGACAACAACGAGCCGAGTCGCGATTTTGCGATGAGGGAGTGAGGAGGTAGGCCGCGACGCTACGAGAGGAAGCCGAGAGCAGCGCGGATTCCGTGGGAGGAGAGCAGCGAGGCTCGAGGACAGCCGGAGGAGGAGGCGACGACGACGACGGACGCGGGGGAGGAGAGGAGAGGAAGGAGAGCCGGCAAACTGGATGCCACGGACGGTGCCCCCCTGCCCCCGCCCCCGCCGCCCCCCGACATCACTGTCACTCAGGATGACCGGTGAGAAAAACGAGCTCCACTTCGCGCGCAAGCCTTTTCATTTTCCCGCCGGCCGTCGCCAGTCATGAGAAAGCCCCGCGCGTGCCTTTTTCTTTCTCTTCTACACAAGCGCACCTGTCTCTATCTCGCTCTCTTGGATTTTCCTCGCCTCGAGACGTACTGTGGAAACTAAGGGATGTTGCGAAATGCGCTGTACAAGCTGTACTTTTAGGGTTGAGGTCTTCCTTTTTCTTTTCGGTTATTAATGAATTTTCGCGTGGGTGCGCTTTTGCAACCCTTTCGAGCGGTTGTTGTGCGTTTTTATTTCGCGCGGATAACGGAAAGCAGCTTTCTGCCTTGAATGTTCGTTCGGCCGAAAGAATTTAAATTGAAAATACCTTTTTTTTTTTGAGGGAATTAAAAGTCTATTTTTCGTTACCCCTTTTTTGTGTTAATTTTGCTCGAAACGCACGCTGCTGCTGACAGGCGTTGTTACTTGACAAAAAATATCTTGCCTTATTGTCTTTTTTGAACAGTGCCACTCTTTTTACTCGTGACTTGGATTTTTTTCCCTCTTGCTACTAAAATATTTTTCCCAGTACACAATTATATAGCGATTTCGTGGAATCGCTTGTGAAATTAAGTTAACAGTATTACGTATAGTTATTATTATACTCTTAAACTTCATGATTACGTGAAATTAGAACTACGGAGGTTTTTCAGACTTAAATGTAGGCGTAACTTCATATTCACAGTTATTTTGATATAATAATCAGGTGCAGCAATCGTAATATTATTTTTTATCGAATTCGCATAGTTTATTATTATGAATCAAATGATTTTACCTTTGAATGAAGTTACAGATCTTATTTATGCAAGATCCTTGTTTTGATGATCATATTCATATGTAAATTCTCACGGTGCACTATATTTTAGCATGAAAAACGGATCGAAACATATCTATATTTGCGGATTTGTTACAAAGATTGTTATGATGAAATCATAAAATAAATGCAACAATATTTTAGTCATAAACTGGCCAGTTGTAATTCAGTATCGAAAACTGCCAATTATTCCTGTCTGAGAAATTATTATTAACAAAACACACTTAAAATCCTAACAAGTGAAACAAGCGCCTATTAATATTTTTTCTAAATGAATTTGCACTTATTCATATTCAAAGAACTCATCAACATTCACGATAAATTACAAATTTTCTGCAAAAAAAAAAGTTCGCGAATAATTAAGATACACCAGCAAAAAAAAGCACACCTCCTCCGCCCTCAATGTCAAAAGCTGACGCCACAGTTGTCGCAATAACCGAAGCTCGTCCGCACGCGCGACTCTCCACCCCCGCCGCATCAAAACCTACCCATCGGCGCCGAAAGTGCACCGGTCCGATTCCGCCCTCGCGACGCGCCGTAAAACCGGCGTCTTTATCGCGCGCCGTAAATTCCACTGCGAACCGGCGGCGAGTTTACAATCCCCGCGAAATCGCGACCACCGCCCGCGCGCGCTCGTGTAACTGACCTACACACACGCGCCTCGGCCGTTACGCATGCGAAAGCAGGGGCTGCGCCCACGCGGGCCTTCGCTCCTTTAGGTCGCTCGCTGCACTTGCCCGGCGCGTGGGACTATCGGCGCGACGATGAATGGGCCGCGCGCGGCGGGATGAAGAGAGTCGCGTTTATTAATTCGGCGCCCGCGCGAGCGGCCGGGGATTTATGGGCAGTGCACGCGGGCGGAGAGGATCGACCGGGGAGGCGGAATCGGTCGAGCGGCGTTACAGTCACGATTGTTTTATCGGACTTTGTATGGAGCGATGAATGCGTTTTTTTTTTATAGGCTGGATTGAGAAAATGTGGGCGTGAGAGTGACTTTGGGAACCTGCGCGTGTGCTTGCAATGTGCAAGAGTGGTAAGTCGGAGAAATCGGACTGTTACGGAAAAAAATGAGTTACTCGATACTCGAGTGTAGGGCAAAGTAACTATAATGTATAGATGGTTAAGGATTTTTTATGCGGTGTATAGTAGCGATAATTTGAAGTAATTGTAAGAAGATGTAGTAAAAGAGAAAATTCATATGTTTTTTTAAAACCGTCTATTTAATGGTTTGTGTCTATCTATTAGTGAGTTTATTCTGTCAGGTTTTTTTCTGAAATAGTATAAATAAACGTATCTGCGGTTTCCAGACGTAACTGCATTTTTCATAATTTCGAGATGTTTAAGTTTTAATGTTTGTTTGCGCATAAAGATTTAACTGCATGTCATATAAAAAAGAAATTTGTTTCTTTCACAAAATTGATTGTATTAGTTATCTTGGGATCCAGTGACCTGTTTTGTAAAATTACACCCAGAACTTGATAAAACTTTCTACAAACACTAAAATTTAAATAATTCTATCTACAATTGTGCGGTAATTTTTACCAAATAAATCACCAACTACATAGTGATTTTTACTAGAAAATCTTTCATGCACACAATTCAAAACGTTGCACCTGTTAATTCAACAGATGTCAGACTGTAAGTGAAAAAAACAACAGATATCCGTCTTACTATTAGCAGATGAATTACCTGTTAAAATCATCAGTCAAATCGTCTGTTGTTGCTCCTTTTTAAGAAAACTGCATCTGTCAATTTTTTGAACAAAATATCAGTTTTGTAATATATTTATTAACTATAAATTAAACTCGCCTAACTAGTCTTTTGCTAAAATGGATCAGCTAAATCGTTACGCTGCGAAGCCACAAATATTTTACGCGCAAAACACGCGTGGCTTATGCATGTACCCTACCAGTAGTGACCAACTAACAAGACGAGGGGGAAAGTGTTGAGTTTGTGATTTCCAATTCGCTAGTCGATTCGGGAGTCTTTTTACAATGCCGTTTTTCCGCCAGGCCTACAGGCGAAAGAGAATGACCGGCGCTGACGTAAAGGATTAGTTTACTGTGGCTCGTAACGTTTGAATGAAACATTTGTCCGGTACGTACGGCTGGAAATGGATTACGAAACACTGGGAGATAAATTGCGCCTTTCAGTCAGATTGTAACCAGGTTATCTTCGATGGAAAAAAAAGGCGTTACGCGAAAGCCGCGCGAAAGAAAAGTAATAAAAGTCGCCGCGTTGCTCTCCGGCGCCGAGTCCTAGAATCACCTGATGCAACACGCGAAAATGCTACCCTGGATTTACCGAAAAAGCGAAAAAACGTAGCGGAATATTCCGTTGAAACGGTTTCTCCGTCCACTTTTGCATTTTGAGAGGAGAAAGAATTTCCGAGAGCGAGCACAATGGGGAAAAAGGAGCTTACGTACATTCGCCCAATTTTTTTTTTTCACCGATATATACACCGCAGAGACTGGGCGAGCGTTTCGCGTCGCGTGTAGTGGCACACATCCGATAGTCGAGTTTTTATATCGGCGGGGGTAGGTGGAGTTGTTCTTTGTGAACTTTCCGGGCGACGAAATGCACGTGTCGCTGCGCCCGTCATCGTTTCCTTTTTTTTTTCGTTTTCTCCTTTTGTTATTTATATGTAAAGCCTATGACGCGTATTACTTTTGACATGTTAATCCGAATAAAACTGTCGTTTATTTATATTTTCACCGTCGGATAAAACGAGAATCTTTCAATCAGCCGTTTTATCCCCCTCTTTTAGGTTTTTCCCGCCATCTCGATTACTTGCGTAATATCCCGGTAATTTTTAGAATCTACATTGTTCCCGATTAAATCTACTTAAGCGGCTAAAAGGAAAAATAAAAACTACACTTTTTTAAAGATTTTTTTCTTTTATTTTCTTTACGTTCAACGTTACGATGATTTGCGGCGACTGAAAATCAATAACTTGACTTGTACAAAAACAATCTCTTAATTGTCAACAACTTTACTTTTTACTTATATCGTTTTAAGAAAATACTATGGTATATGTGTAATACACCATTGTATATAAAAACTTGTAAATTTTCTTTTCACTAATACCTTTTCTTTTAGTTTTATGGATTTTAAAACTCGCTGTAGCCACCTTAAAGTTTTTAATTTTACAAACTAAATCATATTCGTAACATAAATTTCTCTTCGTTCCACGTGTGAGTGCGAGACTCGCGCAGATGCAAAATTAAATCTTCCGGGGAGAAAAAAAGGTGCACAATGGGGAGGAGACGCCGCGCCGTTCGTAAACTAATAAACGCGCCGGCAAACTACATTTTAATAAGCTCATCAGCGACTTCGTTTAATCCGCTTAATACAGTCGAGGAGGCTCGAGAACGAGCGAATCCGGAGCGCGTAATTGTTTTCTCACGGCGGAGGGCACAATTTGGAGGGAATTATGGTTTCGCCGACTATAACTCCGCGCGCGCGCGTGAGCTGCTCACGAAACAAAAGGGGAACAGGCAGGAAATAATGAATCCGAAAATGATTCACCCGCCCGGCCGATTAAGCTTTTCGTTAATGAGCCCGGCCATTGTACCTCGATGTACGCGGTGAAATTAACGCGCATATATGTGTATAATGCGCTTATGTATGCTCATGTGCGTACATGTGTGTACATCTATGTATTGTGTATATGTGTGTATAAACTTGTACAGATAGCATGTATAGACAGCATGTTTGAGAAAAAAATCCACGACGCGGAGAGGTATAGATCCTTTTTTTATCTCCTACCTCGCGATGGTCAACAGACGCGCACTCGGCGGTATATTAAAAAAGTTCGGCCCTGACGCGGCGAGTCGAGTGGACCGTCAACCTTTTCTGAAATTCAATAAAAGTCCGGCAAGTTGGAGCGGAGGCTGCTACCCGCAAGAGGGAAGGAGGGATTTCGCGTGTTGTGTTTTTTTTTCGTCTCTCCTTCCCTCTCTTTCGCTCCGCTACACTTCGCTCTCTTTCGAGCGGCACGACTGTCAGCGGTTAAATGGAGCAGCGTCGTCGTCGACGGTGTGCGAGGGAAAGGCGCTAAATCCGGGCCGCGGAGGGGGTCGGCACTGCCGGCACATTTTCCCAAATCGGCTTTTGTTCTCATGTAAATCTTTTAATAATGCCACCGGCTCATCCCCGCTTACACTTCCGATCCGGCCCGGCGAGTTTTTAATTAGCGCTAATTCCTCAAGGCGGTGTGGCGCTCGGTGTATAGCGCGCACTTTGAATTCTTTCGGGTAATTGGTTTAGCTTAAAGAGGTGAATTTGCATTCTTCGAAAAGAATGTGAACTAACGGGGATTCCCAAATTCACTTTCGGAAGTGAACTTGAAAATGTGACTCGTGGGTACAGTGTCATCCGTTAAAAAATGGATTTTTTTTTCAAAAATCAAAATAAAATGTTATATTGTTTCGTAGAATATATAGTACGATACTGTAGAAAATAATGCGATGCTGTAGTGGCATATTATTGGAATTTGCTGCGTAGACACTGATTCCATGCCAATTACTCTAATTGAATTGCCGTGTAAGCTCATGGGAAAATAATTTGATTGGAACAATTATAATTTGCATTCATACGGCATGTGCAATTGAATTTTAGATCCTTTTCCGTCGGTATAGCTTGAAAAATATCAAGAATGCTGTAATATCGATAAATCAGGATCAGCATTAAAATTTTGTCAAATAATGAAATGAGGGAAGGGATTTATTGAATTTCCATTTATTCGTAATAAAATTCTATAATTAAATTGTTAATTCGAGGAAATTATTAATTATTACTTTCGAAATTCCATTGATTGCATGTATTCAAATATAATAATGATAAACTTAAAATTGCGATGGGATCTGAAATTTAACTTGTCTGCTTGCGAAACGGTGAACTGTTGTTAATCATTGCTCTAGTTAAAACTCGTTAACTATATTTGAAAGTTTCGATTATTTTATATTAAAAGTTGCATAGGATCATGCATGAACCGAATGCTAATAAAGCTTGTTGGAGTTCTAACTATTGATCGCTGCATCATCGACTTTCAAAATTAAACAACAACTTTAATACACTTTCCACGTATGTGTGCACGTGCTATCCTTACGATACTAGTACGTTTCATTAAAATGTGTGCTGTGTATCTTATATTAATCTCTTTAGTCTGATATTTTTTTATTTGACGATTACTCGATAATAAATTTGAAAACTTACATTTCGTAAGTTCATTTATAAAGAAACATTCAATCGTTAATAATGTTGAGACTATTATTCGATTGTTTACGACTTATCATCACTCCCAATGTGATATTCATCAATCTGATTACCTTTTACGTGTACTTTAATAATCATCAAACTGAGAGAAAGAAACTCAAAACAAATTGTTTGGTTATTTCACATAAATCTAAGATAAATTTTCAAAGATTTAACCATGATTTTATCCATATTAACAATGGGTCAGATTTTTGTATAAAACGGTTATGCTTTATTTAAGATTCTTCACTTATTGAATGTGAAAAGTAAGCGAATTATTTAATTTTGTTAACTGTAATCTAAATCAACGTCGATGATTCCTGAGCAAAATTACTATCGTAACTCTGGCTTTTATTCCAAATTAAACCGCATAAAACACTCTTGAAAGGACCACGCACATAATTCATGGAAATCTGGGTATCCATTAAACTTCTTCAAACATTGGTACTAGAATATCCGAATGTTTGAAGAAATTTAATGGATACCCAGATTTCCATTTACTGTGTGCGCAGTCCTTTATTAAGTGCACTTTATACTCTCTTACTACACTAAGAAAAAGGTTTAGTAAAATTTGCTATATTAAAGAGTAACCAAGGGATATACTCGATCTAGATAGAAAATTACTATAAAACATAGCAATTTTTACTATAAAAATAGACATTTTTACTAAAAAAATAGCAATTTTTGCTGTATGATAAGCAATTTTTACTATAAAAAATAGCAATTTTTAGTTAAAAGCGAGTATATCCCACCGTTACTACAATTAATAGTAATTTTTACTACAATTGTAGTAATTATTCTAAAACATTTTTCTCAGTGTACCTTTGAGATTTTTGCTTTCATTTTAATTTTGTATTGCGTAATAGTTTCATGCTATCTGCAAAAAACTTTTACGTCTAGCGAAATAAATTAAATAAATAAATTTAAATTCGAAGCAACAAATGGACTATCAATCTAGAGCGCGCGGCAATAAACGGTACACGACCAATCATCGGCGCAGCGACGGACGTCATCGGAAAAACTTTCGATTAATCGCGCTAATCGCCGGACGCCAATCGCAGCCCGTTCTCCACCCCCCGAGCGCCGTAAATCACCTCGGAGCGGCGGCGACGCGGTTTCGCCATCGAACCCGCGGCGAAGGCGGGGATCGAGTAGAAGGAAGGAAGGGAAAAAAAAAGAGCGGCAAACTAGAGTCGCGAAACTTCGACGTCTCTCTCCCTCTCGCCGACGTCCAACTTTCCGTATATAACTCGATAAATCGGCCCCGGCGTCGAACTTGGGTATTACACTCTCGACCCCGGAGCTCCGCACCGGCAATTTTCGCGACCCGGAAAATCCCGGGGTTGCATTGTGCGCGCCCGCAAGGAGGCCACCTATAAGCGCGCGTCGACGCGAAGGTCGAGCGAGGCGGGTAACTTTTTTTGCCAGCGGAACCGGAATTTTTTCTTTTTTGAAACATCGAGTCTACTGTGTGCCTCGCGGAAGCGTACTTTTAATTAGGCGACGTCAAATATTTGACGCGTTTTACGAATAATTTGTAAGAGGGAAAATGTTTAGCATACGATGTTGCGGGACTTTTAAACTCTACAATGGGTACTTTTATTTGATAAGGGACAATTGAATAAATCAAGGTTGAAAACGCATCCTAACGGTAAAAAAAAATCGTTGGTGTCCTTAATTTTTGTCTGAAACGTATAGCCACTGACTTCGTATTCTCCATTATTCAGTAGACAAAAGATTCTAAGTCCTTTGTAAACACGCTAGCATTGAAAGAAACCCAAAGTTTGAATGATGATGTGCTTGAACAAAGAGTCGCCGTTGCATAAAGGAACTTTTTTTATAACTCGCCTTATCGTTAAAAAGCTTGTTATTTCTTCGACCAAGTTTGGACCGTCGATAGAGGCTCTCAATTTTTTTGCAAAATTTCGTATCAGTCACATCGGATTATGTCGACTATAAGTTTGATAAATTTGGTTATGAAGAATCGTTTTTAAAAAATGGCAAAGACGCATGAAATTTTCAGGTTTGAAACGTAGCACTAGTTTCGCGTCTTTAAATTTCGATCTTTCACTTTAAGGGCCCTTACTTAGAAAGTAGAGTAAGCCTTATACCTTACTTTGTTCATAGGTAGTATACCTTACAGCTTACAATTCGATATACATAGGTATACTGCACGTGAACAAAATAAGGAAGTAGCACTTATCTTTTATGCAGAAGTCCTAAGATGCGAAACTATAGTTTCACATTTCGATTTTACAAATTTGCATAAGACGTTGCAATTTTTCAAAAACGATTCACCAGAATCCAACGTATTGGAATGTAAATGTTATGATGAAAATAAATGCAATCAAAACGTCATTTAATGAAAAGGGATTAATGTAATTGATAATGTTCTTAAAATTTTTCTAAAACTAAATTAAGAATATACAAAATTTACAAGAATTTCGTTTGCAATTCTACTATCAATTCAATTTCTATTGTCATCATCAAATCTTAGATTACTTCATTGCGAGAGTTCGTATTTTTCTTGATTAATAATATATAAAAAATTAAGGATATACAAAATTTACAAGAATTTCGTTTGCAATTCTACTACCAATTCAATTTCTATTTTCATCATCAAATCTTAGAATTACTCCATTGAGTTCGTACTTTTCTTGGTTAATCAAAAATTAAAAAAGAAAATAAAACAAACCAAAAGTTTTATCAATCACTCACTAGCCGAAAAGCGATCAAACATTGAGCTTAATCACCGCTGGGTTTCGAATTTTCCGCTAAACAGTACAAATCGCCTCAATTAAGCTAGCACGTTTACCCGCGTCTTCATTAAAGCCGCAATCAAAATCCGGCGGCTGTACGCGCGCCCGGTCAATCGCACGTGCAACGTCGAGGGCTCGCGTACTCCCAGCTCCCCGCGCGCGAAATATTTGCCGTCACGCGCGCACGTGACGCCGCGGAACAAAAAGTGCACGTGGACCCCCCTGGCTACGCACCAACACCTTTTTCGTAGGTGGGGGGTAGGGGGCTACGCGCGCGTGTCCCTCCGGTACGCGCGAAACGGTGACGTAGGTGGAGGTCCCCTGTGCCCGTGCAGGCGCGCTCACAAAGGGTCGTTGTATCGATTATCGGCGGCTCGAGCGCCGGAATTTGCGAGGGACACGCCGTTTCCACGAATGTTTTATTGATACTGTAGCCGCGTGGGCGGTGGCTGATGGGAAATACGCGCCGCGAGCTTGCGGCCCCCCCGAGCGAGGTGCACGCTCCAAGTGCGGATCGGAATTTTTATTCGAATTGATAAACAAATGCCTCTTTCATTCCAGGCTGCGTCTGCAGCGCTGTGTTATTGTAAATACCACGGTGGTAACGAAGCGCGATTTGTTTGTTCCTTTTTTTTATTCTTTTGAAATACGCGGTTTTTTAACGGCGAAGGGTAAAATTATTTTAAGTAAAATAGTTCGAAACTCTGAAGGTATATTAAAAATTCATTGATCGTTCGATTTATTTACGTGTATTTCATGTATTTAAGATATTTACCGCTAGGTGGAATCTTAAGGTCCGATGTGTTTCCCACTAACGAGTGTGATGTGCCAATCTTATACATATGCCGTCCTTCGACGTGAATGGTGATACACGGAAAAAATTTCTAGTATTCACCATCAATATTTATAAATGATATAAAGGACTCATTATAAAGGAAATCGTAATGATTGAAATAATCGATCCAAATCTTGTAATCATTGCAATCAAGTGTCACTAATAGTATACGTACATTTCGATACAAGTGTTGAATATCGATTCCGCTCGAACGAAGCGAGTGCGAAAAGGTCACACGAGGCTAAAATCACATGCTAAAATTACCCGTATCGAACCGTATTTTTCGATACAACGTGTGCAAACTACGATTTTCCGAAGCTTATTTTAGGCTAGCGTGCGCAAAATCGTTACTTTGCGCACGGCGTGTCAAAAAAACACTTTAAAGTGAATGAATCAACTTAACGAAGCATTATTAACCGAAAATCCTCCTCATAGTCATTTTATTTTCCAGATTTGTAAATCTTCTTCTTTCAAAGGGTTGTGTTATTCTTATAAAAAACATTAATGTTGGAAAAACAACAATAAATTACTTATTAAAACTGACGGAATGAAATTGAAATTTCCCGCAAGACATACAAATCCATTCGTCCACGACATCAGAGCTGCATGGACACTTTTACCTGCAGAATCAAAATTTTCGTCTCGAACAAATTTCATAATTCACTCAAAAATAAAAGCAAACCCGCGTAGGAAAAAGCGCTGCTTCGAGCTCGTTACGCGCCGCGATCGAAGCTTTCAGTCGCGACGTCGCGTTTGATCGCGCGGGTAAAAAAGCGGCGACGCAGCGTTGGCGACCGGCTCATTTTCCGCCGAATCGGCGGAATCAGGCCGGGCGAAGTTCAGCCCTCCCCCGCGCGCGAGCGAGCGTCAAAGCCGGCCGAGTTTACTTTGCGGGGTGCGCCGCGCGTCTCTTTGATTCGTCGCGACTCAAAGCGCGCCGCGGCCCACGTGCACTCCCGGGGGCGCGCAACCGAGCGAGCTTGTGTGTCTGTTTGCGGCGCGTCACGCCAGCCGTGAGTCTCTGTACGGATAGGTACATCAGTCGCGAGGGGAGGGGGTGAAAACGCGGGGTAAAACGTCGTGCTGCGACCGGGGGTTCAGGTATCGGGTGTGTACTGGAAATACGGTGGTGTGTTCATTTTACGGGGGGTGGTGCTTCCGGACAGGAGATACTAGAGGTGTGTATTACTCCTGCTGTGGATTGATCACTAAACTATCGTTTGATTCTGTTTAGCGTGGAATAGTGAGGATGTACTTTAATTTTCTTTTATTCGCCGGTTTTTGTTTCGTTTGTACAGTTTAATATTGTCGAATGTGCAATTTATTTTAATTATTTATTTATTATTCTATTTTTTACAAAAACAATATGCTACAAGTGACTATTTCAGTAGAAACACAGAAGCACCCTACTTCTCCTAAAAGTTTCGTTTTTAATTCAATTGAATGAGAATATCAAATGCATAAACGGCGGTTCCAATGTGCAAATGGAAACTTCGCGGAATCATTTACAGCTGAAACTTTATTAAAACGAAACGCTGCAGCGGTGTCTCAATTTAATAAACCGGCGCGTAAGCCAAAGTAGTAAAGATCCGGCTCACGTTAGACAGCTGAATTATACACCGGCGCTGGGGGTCTTCCTCTTCTTTTTTCGCCTTCGCGCGAAAAATATCGCGTTGCGCGCTTATTACTCGCTCCCCTTATCAATCCATTCTCTAACTTAACGAGTATATTTATCGAAAACCTATTAATAAAGACGAGGCGACATGCATGCGGGCATTAACTGGATGCCGTCTAAATCCACCTACCAGCTCCGCAAAGTTCCAGCGGCGGGAAAATCACGTAAAGCATCCCGACAAATTCCCCGGCGTTAAGCGCACCCAGCGTCGACTCACGTCCGAGCCACGAATATAACCCCCTTGCCGACCCCCGGGTCCAACAACAAACTCCGATGAAACTTTGAACACACGCGGAACTATCGCAAACCGGAGGACCTCAGCGACATGCGAAAAGTGTTAATTTTTTCCTCAGCGCTTTATAGTAATCAGGGTTCCAAATATTTAATTCAATTTTGAATTTAAGTGAGACGTAATTCATAAAGTCTTTTTAATAGAAAAATGGTAATTTTTCTTAACCCATTTTTCTCAGTGATGGCAGGAGATCGTTAAGTTTTTAAATTTTCTAATTATACTGAAGTTAAATAATTTTATTGAACAGTAAATATTGTTTTGATTTACATTCGAATCTTAAAATTTAAAGTTAGACAGACGGTTGTCAACGGTGGTCGGTGGTTGAGGTTTCAAAACTTAGACGGAAAAAAGAGAGACAGAGTAAGTGAGAGAGTGGCATAATGAGCTAGTAAGACAGTGAAAGATAAAGATAAAGAGTGAGAGATTCGTAATAAGAATGTACGAAAGCCAGAGAAAGAGAGTGACAGAGTCAGGCAGTGGGCTAGTGAGCTAGAGCTAAAGAGCGAGACACTGCGAGAGAGGGAGAGAGAAGGAGGTGGGAAAAATACGCAAGGCCGCGTGCGTGAGCATTCGATAAAAGGCACGGAGGGGGATGCCGCGAGTTTATATCCGCGCGGGGGAACGCGAGAGAACGAGAGAGAGAGGGAGAAAAAAGGAGCATCGCGCGGGGCGCTCAGAACCAAGGCTATCGAGGCGCATTCCGGCGCGTTCGCCCGAGTGACGACGCCGAGGCCTCGGCCGCACTTGCTCCTTTCTTTATGCACCTCGCCTTTATCCTGCGCCCGTGTAAATATCGCAGTTCCTCCTTCGTGGCGCGCGGCGAGCTTTCCCGGCTCTCTCTCTCTCTCTCTCTCTCGGTCTGTTATTACGGCCGCGCAAGGAGAGAAATTAGCTCGGTCGAGGAACCCCACCTCCGCCGCACGACGCGCGCGCGGCGATCCTCTTTGTGCGCGGCCCGAGCGAGCTTTGAGAAATTGCATCGCGCGGGAGGAAAAGCGCCCGATGCTTATCGGGGGATTGTTTTCTCAGATTGAAGGCGCGCTTAATTGAAGCCGCGCTGTTTTATTTTCGAATATAGTGTACACGAGGCTCGAGAGCCGGTGGATCGGTTTCGCGCGCGGATAAAATGGTTCGATAAAAATTTCCCAAAAAGTAAAATTTACTAGCTGGTATATACTAGATTCAGGGCAAATTTTACTAACCACCTTGTAAAAATTCAAGCCCTTTGAGCAAATTTGACTAACTTCTTTGTAAAAATTAAACATTGTCTATTTAAAAATCACTAGAAAAGCAAGGCGTCCAAAGATTACCATAAAAGTTTGATAGTTTTTACCCAGAGGTTTTTTCCATGCAGTAGGTCTTTTATGTAGTTTTCTGTCTGAAAATTTTGAATGCTTCTAGCTTCATTTTTGGGTGCAGGGATATTGTAACTTAACTGACACAGTTTAATTGAAAAACAATTTTAATTAGATATCGCACCGGTGGATGAATAAACTTCAGATACTCCGTGGGCGCTTACGATTTTACGAGCCATTACACCGACGACTCCGTTTCATAATAACTCGAATTTTCCTCGTATTTCACGTCAAAGTTGACTCCCAAAAGCGGGGTTCATTAAAGTTGTGCAAAAAATTTCAAAAGCTGAGCCGAGCACAACTCATTGTTCTAACGCTGCGCTATTACTCCCAACTTGCGGACGTAAAAAAAAGTACGAGCGAAGCCCGAGCAGCAAGAAACGTTTCAGAAACGTTTTTCAAACCAGTGCATAGAAAGCCGAGTAATATTACTTCGAAAAATTTCACTTCATTACATTTGTAGAGTTATTGAAGTGTACGGAAATTATTAAATACAATTACTTTGTAGAGTTACTGAAGTGCGCGGAAATTATTAAATAAAAAAAATGTTTCTAAAATCTTATTGCAGATACCGTAACAAACGGTTTGATGCTTCTTGAAACGTTTGCAAAATATGTAAAGAGAGTCGCGTGATTCAGCGAAAAATATGTTCGTTAGTGCACTTTTGAATCATATCAAATACATCACATTTGAAACATTTACGATCAAGTCAGGCGCATTGAGGACATAACGTTTAAGAAACATTTTTTAAACGCGTTTCATAAAAGTTTCATCCAATAAATATTCGAATATTTCAACTGCTTTGAAACTTTTCGAAAGTATGAAAAAATTTATCGATGTATCATTACTCTTAGTTTTTTTAGATCTTCGTTAGAAAAACGTGTATGAAACATTTTGCTATCCGAGATTCTCGCCTTCAGCTGCAGCTCGCAAAAAAAAATGTAGGTCACGTTAACTGTATCGCGAAAGATCGAGATCCGCGCCTCTTCAATTCCCACTTCGTTCCATTATCTCCCCGGCGCCTCTTATCCAACCGCCGGACTAATTTTGTCATCGCTAAATCCACCCCCGCGGAATGCAAATCTCCCCTTACTTCGGATCTCCCCGGCCGCTCGAACGAAGAATCTCCGTAAAAGAGGCGCTGGCAGAAATTACGGGAATTACCCGAGCGAGCGGTGGCGATTATCTCTCTGTCTGCAGTTGACGAGTGAGGAAGGAGAGAGGAAAAAAGACCCCCCCTCCCTCCGGGTAAAACTGCAGCGGTAATGCAGCGACACCGTTGCGCCTCTCTTTCTCGCTGTCGCTCGTCTACGTGGCCTTTTTTTTTTCATCCTCCCTGCAATTCGCATCTCGTCGCCTCTTGTTCTCTCTCGGCTGCCCTTTTGCACAGTGGGAAACGACGTCAGAGCCCGAGCGTCACGACGCTGCACGGCAGACGTCCTCTCTCTTACTCCCGTAATGGCGGATGTTTTCTCCGGCGCTACCCACTCGTTCCTCCTCGCTCGCCCCTCTCCTTTTTTTTCTACGCTTGCTTTTTTTCGCCGTCGCTTTTAATATAATGCGCGGCGATTTTAATTGGCCGGACGGCGGTGGTGCGGATCTCGCGTGCGATTGTGTATACACGTCGCAGCGGCGGCGTTTATTTTAAGACGCGCGATATGGGGACAGGCAAAAATCAATAATCGGAAGAGTTGGCACATCTGATTAATATAATGCCGCGCCGTTGGGAAATAGTCGACGCTGCCGGGGTAGCGGGGTGTCGCTGGCATTGAGGTCTTTATTTATTTATCGGTATAAATAATGCATTTTGATTACACGTGGTGGAAAGCTGCGTGAGCGCACCTGCATTGGGGGGGAACTTTCGCTAGGATATTTTTACGGATTTTTTTTACGGCGTGTATTATGGGCGCGAAGGGGTTTTCGATGCATCGAAGCGGTGCGGGTTTTATCGAATTAGCAAGGTTAGGGTTATGTCTGCGTGTGCTCTTTTCTGATTGCATTTATATGCAATCGAATTATTTTTCGCTTGCAGTTTTTTTTTATATCGGTTGCTGTGTACGATATACCCGTAGACGGGTAATACCTTGAAATACTTCGTCGATCATACGGAAAATTTTTAATCATTTTAACTGCTGTGCACGTCGGCAATCAGATTTCTGCCTTCGTATGCTAGAGTGCAAAAAGATGACAGTTTTATAAAGTGCCTGAAAGAAATTCATTCTGTGTTTTCATTGTCGCAAAAAAAATATTTGCATTGCACATCATACTTTTATGTTACTATTTCGTGACATATATAACTAAACAAGTTTTTATGCAAATTTGTAATATGCGTAAAAACGAAGGCAAAAGAACTGGGACAAAATGAAACAAATGAACAAGAAAACAGAACAGGAAGATAATCTTGCCTAGCTTGCAACACTCCAAATAAGTTCATAATCTTCTTTCTATTCTTTTTTTCGAATAATCCCTCACGTAATGAAAACTGCAGAGAACACGTGGAAGTTGACATTTTCTTTTTCTCACCTCATTCTTTTCCGTTTTTATTTTCACGAGTAATTTTTTGATATACTGATCCATTTCTGTAAATGCAATTTAATGCAATTTTTTAAAATTATTATATGCGGAACGAAAATAGAAATTAATGATGTTTTTTACATTGAAATTTATAAAAATTGATAACTGATATTTTTTAATTAATCGAAAATGATGTAAATAATAGGTTACAATAGCGTTTACAAGATAATGTTATTAATTGATTACACGTGCGGGAATAACGCAGTTAACTGCACGATTTACAAGATTATATTATTTGCGTCATACCCTCCAATGAATGGAAACGAATTTCTCTCAAACACCTAATATTATGCAATACCTCAATAATGAATAAATAACCTTATAAATTTGATAAAATTAGATGTATCTAATTTCAATGTTTTTTTGTTTTGTTTCAGGTAAGTCAAAAAAAAAACGCATATACAGTCGCAGAATGAATGAAATCAGAATCGTAAGTTATATTAACAATGCTTTTTATTGTTTTCGAACAAAACTAATCGAAACAACATGTGTAACCCTCTTACGACTGCATTAAATTAATTAAATATTCCCTTAAACTGCCAGTGATGGTGAATCATGCGAAGTCCTTGTAAATTTGCCAGGGTCGCGGCGTCTCTCAAAGAAACATTTGTCTTTCAGAGCGATGAAATGTTAGTCGCATTGCAGAGTTGACTTTTGGCAAAGGTCGCACTGGGAAAACACAATCCTACGATCGTACAGTATGTAGGGAAATACGTGGAAATTTTCTAGGACGCCAGCCAACTCGTTTTATTCGTGTTGCCTCCTTTCTGTCATGTGCGTGATGAGTTCTCAGTCTCCTAAGGGATGAGACGCAGCTTCTCAGGAATACTCAAGGATGCGCATAAAAGTCGCATATTTTTTCGCGGAAAATTTGTAATCTAAACTCAGTTTCAAACTCTACTTTTAATGTTTTTTAAAATACGTACGTCTGTACATATTTTAATCGATATATTAGTTTATGTACTTCATTTAATTATGTTTTTAATATGAGAAGCTTTTAAATGTAAAGTTTTTACTTTAAAATTGTAAATATTATTTATGATAAAAGCGCTTTTTTGTATTAATATCGTTTACACATTTATGTGTTTACATGTCCTGATGTAGGATTGAAGAATATGGTTAATGTATCGCTTACTACTGTTAAAATCTCACTTTTCTGCGTACTTTTAATATTTTTAAATTTAAAATCTTAAAAGAAATGTTTTCTTGTAATTTAGTACAATCACCCGTGAAAAAACACCGACCAATTAAAAAGATTGTTAAAGGTTCGTGTAAATATTGGTCAGTAGATTCAACCCCTTTTGACATTTGATATTCCTTTATTAACTGCAATGTTAATAAATATTGTATTAAAAAATTCTGTGAAATGAATGTTCTCTTTTTTTGTTTTATTCACCATTCAAAGTCGACATTAATCAGCGAAATAATAAGAGTACTCATGTTTAAAAACTAAATGAACAAAAATACAGAAAAATTCGAAAAAACAAATTTATAATATTTCACAGATACTCAAATCCATCACCCATTCTTTTATATGCATCAAAAGGATATTACAGATAGTTTATTACACTCGCTCTTTTAACATCGCATTTTTAAACGCTCCAACCCGTGTCAAATATTTTTCCAATTTAATTAAATTAAATCGCCGCAAAAAAGGAGCCCGCGCGCGCTCGCAACGAAATCGGCGCAGCGATCGACGCGCACGCCATTGATCGGTGAAAAACTCGGCCGATCGCCCGAGGCAAACAAAACAATCAAAGCGTTAATTCACCGACCAGTTAAACCGGCAATTAACCGGTCAGCGTACAGAGCGAGACGGAGAGAGGCGAAGCAGTCGGCGAAGCGAGAGCCGAGAGAGAGAGGGAGATAAAAGAATACACGGCAATTCGCCGCGAAGCTCCGGAGAGCACAATGAAATAATCAATTAACGATTTCCTCGTAAAGTTCCGCTCGCTCGACTTGTCCCGGCCGCGAGCACAAAGCGGCTCAATCAGCGAGTCCGCACGCGCGCGCAGCTCGGCAGCCCCCGCTATGAATAATCGCGCGCCCGGCGCGTAACAATGCGAGCGCACTCGAGAGCGAGGGCGAAGGTGGGTCGCGTCGATGGGGGAAGTTTCGTCGTTGGCCGAAAAAGTGGACGGTCAACGAGTTACTTCTTTCTTTCCGCTGCAGTTTATTAAAATTTCGCGTGTGCGACTCTTTGATTGAAGCGCCGTTTCAGGGGTACTTGTGCATTTTTGCGTGTAAATCAGCAGTGTTGCATAAAATAGTGTTTGTACTCGTGTCGGAAGTGATACCTCTGACCTACTAATATCAAGAACTACTATTTTTTGCCGATAAGTTGTAGATATGTGAATTAAACTACAGTTCGTTTTTTTATATTACATTAAAATTTTTAAGTTAGAAAATTTACACAAAAAATTTTGGAATTATATCGCCAATCAACCGGATGTACTAATGAACCAATCAAATTACTTTTTTAAATACTTTACACGATCCTACTATCGTTTTTTTAAGAAAGAGGATTTTGTACTTTATACACTGTTTATCCATATTTTACTATTCTTAGGTTACATCTTTAACGAGTTGTATAAATCTTGCTCCTTCA
The DNA here is from genome assembly GCA_900480045.1 of Eurytoma adleriae. Classification (NCBI taxonomy): domain Eukaryota; kingdom Metazoa; phylum Arthropoda; class Insecta; order Hymenoptera; family Eurytomidae; genus Eurytoma; species Eurytoma adleriae. The sequence continues at coordinate 40,816 of UXGC01000927.1, forward strand.
AATTGATTTACATCCGATTTAAGGAAGTTGGGTTGGCAGCTACAACCGGTGAACTACCGACTAAGCAAACATTCGAGCTTTTTGCGCTGCAACGAATGGTCGAGGAAACTTTCCCAGAGTGAAAAGAAACTGCTCGAAGTCGAAGCGATTTGCGTATCTCGCAATTCATATCGTACATCGCAATTATCCGTGGGCACTTAATCTTGGCAAGTGCGAACGTGCGAATTAGAAGCCGATTCGAGCTCTGCTCCCAGACGGCAGTTGTTGTAGCCAGTTTTTACAAAACTTGTTCCAATTTCCATCCGTATTTCCCGATATCGAAATTGTCCCACGATTAAAATTCAAATTTAACAACCTCGGTCGGTGTAACGGATGCCTTCCTGGTAAATACATTTTACGTAATTGCTTATTTGTCGTCATGAAATGAGCGAAAAGGGGTTTCAAAATACTTAGAGTAGATCTTTGAAGACTGTGCGAGTCATGTAGAAACTCATTTTACAAAAGATGATAAATAAATTTCAATAGAATCTAAATTATTTTAGTGATTTCTAAACATCGATCGAATCACATTTCACGAATGTCAATAATTTTATAACAATTTTATGTAAATTTCAAAATAGTCAATTGACTAAAGGTTAATATAAAAGTAACTATATATGTTACCATTTCGCGGTGGGGAATATAAAGAATCTCTTTTTTTTACCAACGTAAGATCTTGCGGTAAAAACACACATTTCAAATTTCTACATCTCAAGAACTAGAAGATTAAACCATCCGTTTCATCTTGCACAAATAGATTTTATCATTCAATAAACTAATTTTTCTGTATTATTCATGTAAGTTTTGAAAAACTAACTCCTTTTACATAATAACTCGAGGGGTTACTGACGTGATTTAAGCGATTTAATGATTTAACAGCGATTTAAGAACAATTTAACAATGCGATTTAACAGCTATTTAACAGTGAATTAACAGTGATTTAACAGTGATTTAAATCGTTAAATCATTAAATTAATTACAACTATTTGAGAATTTGCGAGCTTAATGAAACCCATGTTATTTTCCATTTAGACAGATACTTATAATTTCATATCGATTTAAATTTTTGTAATAACTACCTTAAAAAAAATAGTCACCTTTTACTACAGGGTTGGAATCAGTACATTTTCATCAAAATTAAGTAAAGTAGACCAGCGCCCGCTGCATAAACCCTCGGCGCTCGGTCCCCCGGCGTTTCGCCCGCATTAATTCACGTGAGAGGATCTCGAAGGGAAAAAGTCGAAGCTGCGCCGCGGCACGAGGCGAACAGCCGAGGCCATTGAGAGCGAGGCATCCGTCTCGCTCGCGGCTCTTCTGCGAACTCCCGTAAGGGAATCTATAGGACGTCCCGCGTTCGTGCCGCAGTGTCAGCTGCTGGCTGCTGCGGCGCAAAAAGAATCGCCGAGAGACAAAGATCGAGCGAGGCGGAGAGCGAGACTCGGCTCGGGATAAGGACGGCCAAAGAGACACGGACCCGCGGGGGCTGCGAGGGGGGAGGCTAATGCAATTGGAAAGAACCGCGCGGAAGGAGGACGGGAGCTGAAAGAATTGGTCGCTGATATAACGGACGCGTTTTAATCGGATCGACTATGGAAATTGTTTGGTGCAGTCTGTTTCTGTCTCTCTTTATCTTTCTTCGTCGTCGTGGAAATTGTCATGCTCTTTGGTTAATGTCCGGATGCACTTTTCCGGTGCATCGACGATTTTATCGGCACTGAAAGTGGAATTACGTTCGAATTATCGAAGAAGCTTGAAGTAGTTTGGAATTTTATAATTTTTTTTTGTTGATAACGTTTCGTGCCTCGATTACTCTATCGATGAATCTGATTTACGCACGACTTCATGAATCCCACGGCACACTTTTTTCGGTGCGTGCAAATCAGGATACGTGAGATAGCAACTGTCAAAGATACGTGACTGTGAAAAATGGAAAAATGAGATCAAAACACGAGTAGAGCCGAGAGTACAGGAATACGAAATAACGGGGCTGGAAAACATATGCTGGGAAGTAGTAAGAGTTGTTTACAGTCAGATTGACATAATTTCTGAAAAAAATTATTTTTTCGTTTCATTTGAGATTTGTGTAATATCGATATTTATATCTTCATAAAAAGATATTTAAATCACATTTCTGTTGATCTGGAAGAAAGTGCAAATAATAAAATTAAAAGGAACAGTAATTTTCGCAACGATAAATATACATCCCATTATTCGTTAAGATAATGTTAGAAATTTTTAATTAATTCATGAACAATGTCACGAATGCAAACACAATTTTGGTTGCATATTTTTACTCGCAAAGTTTGTGCACATAATAATTATACACGATCTTAGATATCTACGAAGGTACATGTGCTACTTTTTCACATATCAAGACAACACAATATGGTTATTCAAAACCAATATCATGTCCTCAATTCTAAGATTTGAATAAAAGTATGCAGTTAGTAATTTTGCACAAACAACTTACACTCTAGTTTATACTAGACCTGACCTTGCATTGATTAATTCAAGTTTATTGTTAAACATTTTTCGACACGCCGTGCGCAAAGTAACGATTTTGCGCACGCTAACCTAAGCTTCGTAAAATCGTTCTTTGCACACGTTGTATAGAAATATACTATTAATTAATGGATTTATTATTTCTATATTTTGGAAAAATAAAATAAAATACTTCATTCATAAAATTCTTTAAAAAACACTTAAAAAAACTGTTCGTTTTCACTAAAACTCAGCACTAACCATTGAACGTGGAAAAAAAATGTCGTGCCAACAATGCAATAGGCGCAGTAACCGCTGGAGCTCCCGTTCGGCTCTGCAGTAAGCCTGCAGCGGAGAAGCGTTGAGCAAGCGGCGCGTACGCGCGCGGGACACGTCGCCGCCGGAGGGAAGCGGGCGATCGGCCGCCGGGGCATTTAGAATGCGCGCTGCACCGGCGACGCTCTTAGGAAAGTTACGGCGCGCTGCGGCACGGCGAACAGGTGCGCGCCGGCCTCGCGTCCGTTTCTCCTTTCCTCCGTGCGCGCGCCTGTCCCCCTTCGAGATTTTCCGCCGGCGATCGCGCACACCCGTGCACATGCCCGCTCCAACTGACCGCTCGCTCGCTCTTTTTTTTTTGGTTCGGTTTATTTATGTTTGCTCGTTGGTTGTTGCTATTTTTAATCTATGCCGTTCTCACGGTGCGCCGGGTGGGAAATGGGGACCGGGTCGAAGAGTAGAGTTCGATTCGAGTGTGAGGTGATTGTCAAGAAAGATTTGAAAAATAAGTCATTAACTTTTGCACTGACCAGGAGAGTGTCATACCTCCGGGCCATGGATTTGGAAGAAACTTTAGGAATTGTTTTCTAGTACCGAATAGTGAAACACACCACCTTTAGTTTGATCCCATAGG
>UXGC01000928.1:0-44211 GCA_900480045.1 Eurytoma adleriae
TTTATTCATGGAATTGTTTTTACGGCTCTACTTTGACGGCATGAAGTCATTATTTTTCGTTCTGTTCGTAACAAATACAATAAATTAAAATACATAATATAAATTAAAAATAAATACAACAACAACAATATTGAAAACTCTTAATATACAACAAAATTGAAAACTCTTAAGTATACTCAAAATTAATTTATATTTAGATCCTATTCAATCAACTGAAAGCCTTCAGCGAGTTTCCGAGCCGAGGCGCCCACGTTATTAGTAACGTTTATATCGGCACCCATATCCATCAGCCACCTAGCTTCCTCCACTTTTCTATTCTCGGCCAGAGCGGCATGGAACAGGGTGTACCCGCCGATCTTACGGCACTGCGTCATCATTTCCAGGCCCACAACGCCCTTCTTGGCTTCCCACAAGTCAATCTTCTGATTTTTGAACAAATCATCGACGACGCTCAGCAGTTCCTTTATCTCGTCGTCGGCCAGGTCATTAGAGGCCAGGTCCATCGGCGACTGGTCCTTCGCGTTGCACGCGTTGTACACGGCGCCGCGCTTCAGCAGCGCCTTGAGCAGCTGCAGGTTGCAGTTGCGCACCGCGTGGTGCACCATCGAGTTGCCGTCGCGGTCCCTGACACTCGCGGCGACGCTCGCCTCCAGGCCGAACTCCTCGCTCAGGCTGTCGATCGTCGCCTCCAGTTCCATCACGCCGAGCTCGTCGCGCCAGCTGGACTCGAGCATCTCGTTGAGTCTGCGCACCAGCTCGGCCGATCCGTTGCTGTTCTGATTCGGGAGATCGGCCGGCAGCCTGCCGCGGGCGTCCCGCGCGTCCACGCTCGCCCCCGCTTTTATCAGCACCTTCGTCGCCTCCAGGTTGTCGGCTAGCACCGCGTGGTGCAGTGGCGTGCGCCCCTCGTCGTCCTGGGCTTCGGGGTCCGCCCTCCACTTTAGGAGGAGGTGGTAGAGGGGTAGGTTCTCTCCCGAGGCGACCACGTGCAGCAAACAGCGGCCCGAATCGTCTCGGATGTTCGCGCAGAAATATCTGGTGCTCATCAACAGCGACATTTTGACGGAGCTCTCGCGCAGACTGACGAACAATTTCCGAGCCATTTCCAGCTTACTGCGGGTGACGGGCTCCTGCGCGAGATCGAGCGGCGTCTCGCCCTTGGAATTCTTCAGGTCGAGGCAGGCGCCCTTCTGCGCCAGCTTCTCCAGCATCCGCCAGTTTCCGAGGCGAGCGGCCTCGTGAGCGGCCGTATCGCCGTTGCTGTCGCGGGCGTCGATCCAAGCTCGGTGGATACGTTTTCTACCGTGGAGCTTGCCGAATTCTAACAGGTTTTTCAAGTCTTCGTGGGGTAGTGATTGTTGCGCCGCTCGGTGCAGCAGCGTGCGTTTTTTACTGTCGCGGCAATAGAGCAGCCAGTACAGCTTGGTGGAGTGGACCAACTCGGTGTCTCGGACCGATGATTCTTCCCTCAAAAATTCAGTGCAGTCGAATACATTGTTCGCATGATGCAGTAACTTATAAGCTTCGCCTTTGCAATCCTAAAACGAATAAAAATTTTAATGTTTTGCACTTTCTTTTAAAATATTTTTTATAAAAATTGTTTAGATATTTAAAATGACAGTAGGAATGCTAAAAAGTGATATCAAATGGAATAAGGACCCATATTTGTTACTTAATGGAGAAATAAGTCCCGCTACAGTAGTCTACACTGTTATTGGGAATTATTGAAAGTTGATTTGAAAATCTACCGGAAAAATGACGTTCTACATAAAATTTGGAAAAAAACTTGTGGGATTTCTGTTGTTGTTTTTTCAATAAACGATACAATAAATTATACAACTACAAACAGTACAGTAATTCATTTACTAACCAGTAATTGGTAAAATAAATTCTTGCAGTATCATTTGTTTAAAATATTAATAACCAGGCTAATCTGGTATTACTTACCTCTGAATTTTTATATTTGCTTAGGAAATTTATTGGTGTATGGCCACTATCGTTGACTTCGTTGAATATGGCACCGTGTCTTAAAAGTTGCCTGACTGAATTTATTAAATTTTCGGTGTTTTCCATACGAACGGCTATATGAAGAGCCGAGCGGTGCTTCGAATCTAGCACATTTGGATCAGCACCGTGCTGAAGGAGAAAATTGAACCAGACAAAATCGCCGTTGTGCAAGGCAGAGTGAAGTCGTGGCATAGTCCCGTCGCTGTTAAGATTAAAGTTTTCAAGATCCCACAGATATTTCAACTTGCGATTTATTTCGTTACTCCAGCAAGTCAATTCGAAAGTGTGTGGCTCCCGTAGTGTTAGCCTGAAATGTCTACCCTTCAGGAAGCACATCAATTCGATCTGCTCTTCGGGACTATACCTGCACCAGTCGGCTAAAATGGCGTAGCACCAGGAAGCCAAGCCGCTCTTGTCCTTTGCATTGGGGTCTGCACCTCGATCCACGAGAAACTGTTAGAATTGAAAAGTAAACGTGATTAGATCATTCGACATCATTAAAGTAATGTTTTTTTTGTTTATTTTGTATTTTGCATTATTACATTTCCCGTAGAAAAAAGTCTACAGAATGTTCTACATTTATCTGCAGGATTTTCGTCTGCAGAAAAACTAGCAGATAAATCTGCAGAAATTTCTAATTCCTGCAGAATTTTCTGCAGACTTTTTCCTAAAAATGTGTGCAGAAAGATAATTATTGTTTTGAAATAAGAAAAGAACTTCGAAGTCGGTTAAAAATGACGTCTCAAAAGCAACTTAAAAGTGTTGAAATCCCTCAATGGATTCGTAAAAGGATGAGGAATATTCGCAATGGCTTGTAACTTTCTTGATAAAATTAAATTGTAGTTCTATCTTCCAAAATATATAATATAAATTACCTTAACAATCCTTAGATCAACGCCATATTTGATCGCAAGGGTGAGTGCCGTCTCGCCGTTACTGTTCGGGTTGTTCCTACCGCAGCGCCTTAACAGGAACTCGAGAGTTTTGATGCTCGCTCCTTCGATCACGGCCGTGTGCAAAGGCTGATTCTTAGCGCAATTGTAGTCCACTATCCACTTGCTATTGTCAAGCAGAAAAGAAAGAACGTCGAGCTGATTCGTTCTGAGCGCTTTTTTGAAGAATTTGGGTAGTCTCTCCCGATCAGAGCTTCCAGCGAAGTATTCGAAGCAACGAATGTGACCGCACTTGGCTGCCGCCGTCATCACGGGAAACACGATCCTCTCGGATCTGTGGTCGCATCCACTCATCAGAAACTTGGTGATATCCAGCCGCTGCTCGTCCGTCATCAGCGAACTCGAATTGACGATCTCGAGCGGCGTGCAGTTATCCACGCGCGCACCCAGAAGCCGTTGCTTCTTGGAGCTGCCCAGTGACCTAAAGATTTTTTTAACGACTTCAAGACGTCCGTGAGCGAAGAAGTAGCTCAGCAGCCTGGGTAGCTGTACCTCGTCGTCCAATTTGACGGTGACACCTGGAACTTCCTTCAGTACACTTTCTGCGATGGACCAATATCGGTGGTGATATTGGTTGTGTTTCAGTTCGACGAGCGTGGAGACCACGTGGAGCGCGGTGTTCTCCCTGAATTTTGGTGGAAGCTTTCTAAACTCGGCGCCCTTCATCATCAATTCGCAAATCAGGTTAATGTTCTTTTTAGCAGCTCCCAGTATCAACTCCTCACCGTGTTCTAATAAGATCTGACTCGATCCCGCGTCGTTCAGTTTGTCCAGAAAAATTTTGAACAGTTCTTCACTGTGTATCAAAGCAATGCGTAAGTAGCCCAGTCTCTGCTGATCATCTACTTGGTTCCATAAATGACGGGTAAACAAGTCTACCACGAGTCGGTTATTCCCAATGCGTTCAATGTACACCTCGTAAGAAACTTGGCAGTTTTGCATGAAAGTTTGGAAAAACAAAGTCGAAACCCGCATCGCTATGTCCTGCATCTTATTCAAAGCCGCGATTTGTTCGTCCAAGCAAAGTGATGCTAGCCACTTCGCTACTCCATATTCAGCGAAGCTAGAATGATTTAGCTTACGGTACTCTTCCCCGAATCGTTCTTCTTCAGGCAAATTCAATTCCCTGCAAAATAAAAGTATAAATAATATTAAAAAGTTGTCTACGTAATTTATTAATTCTTAAAAAAATAATGTACCTTAGGTCTTCGGGGGCTAATAAACGGTACAAGCAGAATTTATCCCTTTTTGATATTTCTAAATTATTTAAAAATTTATCAAAATATTCGGTATATATATCACCGATTCTTCGCATCGGCGGTACATCCCGTCCGTTTTTCATGTAAGGCCAACAAACTAGAGCAAGTATATGCAAGTAAACAGGCTCGCATTCGGTAATTAATGATTTGAAAGATTTGAAGATTTTATTTGCTGAATCATACAATTCTTTGTCAACGACATTCTCATCAGCTAAAGAGCACCATATCTTCAACAAAAAGTTTTTCTTCTCGGCCTGTGACATTGAGTCTAAATTGAAGGCGAAGTCGTCCAGTGCCTGCTCTATTCTTTTTCGGTAGTTCGGCCTCGTAGCTACACAAATTCTCTTAATTTTGGTTTCGCGTAATAGACGTAAGATTTCTAAGACTTTGCAGGCGTTTTTCTCGCTTAGTTCATCTAAGCCGTCTACAAATATCGACAGTTTCATCTTCAGCCTATCAGAGGCACTTAAGTGAAACAGCCGCCAGCGCAACTCGTCGTATCCCAGTATCTTCGTTAACAATTTGACAGCTTCATCCGAATTGTTTAGTGGAATATCAGCATACTGATCTACCATAGAGTTATTCAATGTTACTTGAACTACCCAGTCTTCCAAATCCGAGTTATTCATTAGCAGATTGTATGCCATTTCATAGAGGTAATAGCTTTTACCTGAATAGGGCTCACCGCATAATATCACAATTCGTCGAGCGAGAACATCATTATCAATGGATTCTGGAACAGTGGCTTCCTTACATTCTGCATATTTCATCAATGTGGATATAGAGCGGCTCGATCTTTGCCAGACCAAATAGTTTGAGTGTCTGTTCAGTACACATTTAAGAAGATGAACATTAAGTTTCCTGTTTTTAATCGTAATTTGTTCGAAACTTGACTGAGCAACCTTTATGTCTTCGTAATAATGGACATTATTCTCTTTTGGCTGATATTTAAAGCCAGAAATTACGAAGATATCGTTATTTTCTTTCTTTATTACATCTGACTTTAGATATATGTATCGCTTAAGTCGTCTAGCAATAGGCTCAACATAAGTAGTATCAAAATTGCAAGGCTTGGTGAGCTTTTCCCCAAGAATGAACTTTCCTTTTACGAGCTCGCTCACGCATTGCGCTGAATTCAACAGATCTGCCAAGTCATCCCGTTCCAAAATCAATTCTTTCAGAGTGATCTGGAAAACGGTATCATCATGAACGCAGTATTGGCAATGAGTCTCGCTCAATTTATCTTGAGAGTCATTTGTCACTCTGGCTTGGTTATTGAAAATTTCCTCTTTTTCGGTGACGTCAAAGTTCAGTTCAAGAGGTGGATCATTAATGTTTTGTATAATGACCATCTTACTGGTACCATTTGGAGCGTTTGAAATCCGTTGCCTTATATCCTTTATGCAGTACTTTACTTGTTCATTTTTTAAATCGACCGCGTCTGTTTGAACAATCAGCAAGTGCTCCAACCCCGCAGCGAGGACTGTAAGAAGATGCTCCTTTGCAGAAAGAAGTTCGTCGATGTCCAGGAAAAAGTATCGGCCTTCGGGATATTTATGAGGCGGACTTTCAATCAGCTGCTGCAACTTCAAAGCGCACAGCCGCGGATTGTCGGATTTGAGTACGATAGTGGAATTTCTGCCTTCTGTCAGAAGACTCCTTAGGCTTTGCAGTGAATTCGGTTCGAACTCAAGTCTAATTTCCGTTTCATTTTACTTTCGATGATAATTCATTAGTTCGCAGCATAGAATCTTCCTTTCTAATGATGGAAAAAGGTCCGCTTGATTTCTGCCTCGCTGTAATATCTCGAACAACTCGTTGTTTAGTTGTTCGACGTGGAATTCAGTCTGAATACGCTGGAATGGTTCTCCGATGTCCTCAAGTCTACAGTCTATACTATCTTCGAGGGTCAGAAGATCTAACTTTTGAAAAAACTTCTTTATGGACTCTTCGTCGGTGACTTCACTGACCTTGTGAGTTTGACCAATTCTAGAATTATTTTCTTTACCAAAGTCTCTACTGACTTTGAGTATATTATTGGTCAGCAGTACACCATTGTTTAAATTTTTTAGATAGCGGCGCAGTTGGGCTATCACCGGTTTCATTCCTTCGTCAGCAGTATGGGTAAAATATTCATGGAATCTTGCGATGAACTTGTTTTCGATATTTTGAATTACTTTAAAGACACATTCTTTAACCAACATAACATGGAACTTCTCCATAATACCTGATACTTTAACTTCTTTGCCATTGCGCATACGTTTATCTATAAACTCAGCTAATTCATAAAAAGCCGAGTGTTCCTCCACGAGTTTCTTGAAAATGATACTTCCCTGACGCACCTCAATACCGCGAGTGTCGTGAGACATGTTATCGAATACACGGATTTCACGTTTGCGCAAAGACTCTTCGTCCAATTCCAAGTTACTGCATATGATGATTCTGTGACAGGCTCCAATATCCCTAAACGCTTTGTAGATCTTACCTAAGTTAAAGTCACCCGACTTAAGCATTCTGAAATTTATCTTTCTATAAGTTCCAGATTCGTGGGAATAGTACTTGGCTTGGAACAGGCATAGCCTATTCTCTTTTGCAAAGCAAAACACTGCATCGGAAATTTTACTTTTATCATTGTTATCTGAGATGTAGAATATCTCCTCATTATCCCTTTTCCTTTTTTTAAACTCTGACAAGAGTAATTTCATTTGCACAGGCGAATTGTTTGAAATTCTTTTGCGAATTTCTTTTTTGTCAAATAAAATCGCATCTTTTTTATCATCTACAGAATGTGGTTTTGAAATGTGGTTGTCTGCTCTTGCTTTTTTATTCGAAAACGCGGTTGATTGGTTGCAATTACTAGTTGAAGGTGTGGAGCTCGATGATGGTGTATGTGCAATCCTCTTCTTCTTGGTGGGTATGTCGTACGACATATGTTCATCTCTTCGCTTCATAGGAATTGCTGAAATATATTGCACATTAAAAAAATGATATGGAATATTAAAAAAAATAATATTTAATTTAATTATAATGTTTTTGTTAGTTTTTAAAACTTCGTAAATAAAATATTTCACAATTTAAAATTAAATTTAAAAAATCGTTTATTTTATCTTATCCGATATAAAGCAGTATAAAATTTGATATGACTCAAATAGCAACTATGAGGCCTAATGACAAAATTTTTTCATCACTGATTTTAAAATAGTCCCCTTTTCTACGCCGAGAAAAATTAAGAAAAGAAAATAGTTTATTTATAATCTAAAGATGTCCCAAATTGCAAGTATAAAAATTGAAAACCAACCTTCCTGTCTCGGATTAAAATCTCTACGTTGCCTTGGGTAATAATTATTCTGCAATTCAGAATTTATGATCGGGTGTGATGAATAGCCTGCCATTCTCATGAATAAGCAGGAAAAACCGAAATCTTTGTCTGTAACATGAGAATTCTTTTCATTAAAAAATAAGAAAACAATTTTTACTATAACTTACAATAAATTTTTAAACAATTTTCCTTTATTCAATATCTATCTTTTCTTTACACAATACTATTTTTTAGTTTTACGCTTATTCAATTGCGTAGTAATTACTATCAACTATTTTTTATTTTATTCCTAAGATAAGAATAGTTATAGATTTTACATTATTACTTATTACAAGTGCCTCAACAAGACTTGTTTCTCTTCAAAAAAATAAGATAAGTTAGAAAATAGTATCGTTTATTGCGTTCATTTCTTTTTATATCCATTACAATACTCTACTTATTAACGTGAAACCGTATTAGATTTTAAATGGTTTTTAAGAAATTGGTTTAATTGTATAAAAATTATATATTTTTTGTTTTCTTATATATACGTTAACATATTAAAAGTAAAAATTACGGAAGAAAAAAATTATTTTTAATCACATTCTTCACGACTTTTATAAAATATCGACAATATTATCCACAATAATCCATCAAAACGAAAAAAAAACATTAATTTTGAAAAATTGAAATTGAATAAGTTGAAAATGAATTATTTCTAAATATTTTAAGAATAATTCAAAATCTATAATTGTAAGATTTTAAGTATTGATAGTACATAAATTTCTGAATCGTAATTTTCCCGACGTATTCCACAATTTTTTTTTATTCAAACCAAATTTTAAATGAAAAGTGCGATGCTCAATTCGCATTAGTTGTAATCAAACGCAACAGAAAGCGAAGCAGAGAATAATTAAAATAAATAAGATAACTTCCGCCTGATATCTTTTTCCATGTCCTGCTACCAACATTTAGGCATAGATTTTAAAGCCTTTTCCGAAACCTCTTCAATGGAGTACGAAACATACAGATTTTTCAATTTTTATGTCATTTTTATTGAAGCAACAATCTAAATTTTTCAATTTTTTTCTTGTGAATTATATTCCTTTCCAATTTTAAAGAAATGTTTTCATTCAAATATTTATCGAACTATTAGCTCTTTCTAAGAGCTAGGAATTCGGGGTCTGAAAATTGTACAAGGTTTACACCATGTTGTGCAATCTAAATGTTTAAAAAAAATTATGAGAATTTATAAAATTTTCACTTTATGAAAAAAATCTTAAGAAAGAACGAATTTTTTTTAGTTTATTGTACATTACAAAGTTATTAAATTGTGAAAAAACCCCATTAAAAAACTTCGCGGATAGATTCATTTGTAGTTTTTAGAAAGAGCTAAAAGTTAATCGTCTCTTAAAATGGAATTGCAGTAAAAGGTGCGAGAATAAAAATTGAAAAAAGTGCTCCTTGATGTCAATAAAAATTTATAAAAAATTAAAAAATAGGTTTTTATCATACATTATATGTAGCGCACTTATTCCATAAGGTTTTTCAAGATTAAAGACATATGAAAATTAGTGAAATATTAGTCATGAGACAAATTAAGTCAAACATTTTTTTCAATTCTAGTAATTCAGAATATTTAGTTATACGATCGATAGTTTGAAAGCTGATGGACGAAACTATATGAAAGAAGTAATAAAAAAAGACATAAAAATTTTCTCACCACTCTGTAAGAAGCATTTCCGAACAAATGGGCTTTATCCCGAAATCTGCTCCGAAAAGGCGTGACCGCAAAGGTAGCATGTGCAAACAGTACTGTCTTGTGGACAAGGCGGGAAACTACTGGAAGCGCAGTTTCCGTACAGTGGGTAGTTATATTCGCGGTGAGTAAGAGCCATGATAGGTCGCTAATATGATGCACCTACGTCATACTAACCTGCCGAAGTTCAGTAAAAAGTTTTAGATATATCCGATAATCTTAATCTGAGCGATAATTTTTATTAAACCAATAGCTTGATTGCAAGCTTACTAACCACGTAGACAATTTCTGCTAAGCAATTATCTCCGTGCACGAAGTTCCCACCTTTGAATAATCATTAGATATTGTTAATGAAATGAAGCGTGAGACGGGTATAAATGCACGATTTTTTTGCAGCTACTGAAGTCATTGCGCGAGTCGCAAAGAAAACATCGCTTGAAATATTAAAATCGAAATATTGAAGCACACCCTTATATCAAACTGTGCAATTGCGTTTGTTAAAATTAAATATAATCTATTTAGGAACAGTCGCTAAACGAAATGCCGTTTCGTGACAAAAATTTTTCATTGTCAACTTTACATCTTTGCTGCTTTGTTATAATATTGCGGGAAATCCATAAATAAAGCTTCGTCTGTAATGGAAATAAAAAATAATTTTATGACTTCGAGGACTGGAGCAATGGGTGATACAACTATCAGAGGGTCTCGCTCACACCTGCTTATCTTCACGGCAGTGAAGTGCACATCAATGCCAAGGACTAACTTCCGAAAAGACATCGAATTACAGATTGAATGTTTTATTACCGATTTTATTGTTTTATTAATAATGCGACAGAAGTGTGCATTTGACATTGGAAACTTGCTCTAAAGGAATGGGAATGCATCATTGATATAAATAACCGTATCTGAAGTGTGATTGACTCTTATCGTACGACGGGAAGTCGATCGCAGGAGCAAGGATGAAAAATAGCGAAGTTATTTAGAAATAAAAATATTTGCATTCTATGAAGTATGCAGTCTAATTAATAAAATAAAAATTTTACATTGAATCATTTCTACATTGATCCTCCGTGAAAGTAGCATTTTATCAAACTTCAAAGACAACATATAATTTAGATATTTGTTGTGTTATACGCAGTTCGTATTTTTTGCATTATTTCCTATTATGATACGCTACAGGATTATATTATCTTTCCAGAAGGAAATCCGATTTGATAAAAATTCATATAAATTTTAAATCTACTTTCTTTGAACTTGTAATTTATTTGTACTTCCATTGGGAATAAAATTCGTAACAATCGGATGATATAAAAATAAATCTACTACATACTTTAAAGCAGTTTCAATTATCTCCCATTATACCCATGAACAGCAAAATATATCGGTACAACAAGATAATGTCGACATAAATTTGCGTAGTGGCATAAACTACTTCGTCTGGGCTGATCTCCATCATTCTGCCGCCCATTATTGTTTGTACATCAAAAAATAGAAACTGAAAAAATGCGAAAATTTTGATATTTTTGGATGCTGCGAGTAGCCGATCGTAATAGCATATGGACATTAATTTCACGATATTCAAAATTGTAAGGGACTATCAACTTCTGGGAAACATATTTAAAAAGCATAATTTACCATTGTTATTAAAAGTGTCCCGAAAATGGCGATAGCCACATGCAATATTTTCATTCCTGTGAAGTAATAGGCTATAATCATTGCCACCATTCCGATAATAACAACGAGACTGAAGATCATCATAAGACCAGAGTGTTTTGTCAGATCAAACTGAAAAAGTATGTTTTTTAAACAATCAATTAAACAATTTTATGTTGTATGAAATTACTTCATTTTAATATTAGTTCATTTTATTTAATATTATTCCGCGAATCGAGAAAATGCAAGGTTTGCACCTTAAGAACTTTGTCGCGATAAAAAAGGGAGGCAAATCTAATTTTTATAGTATAACAATTCTACTTACTTTAGTACAAGTAGCTATAGCCCAAATAATTATAGTAATCAAAGCCGTGGCGCCGGCAGCCACTAAAACAGCTTCAATAGAATGCACAACCGATACCAAAGCCGTCAGATAAGAAAATGAAAGTGTCTGAAAATTTTAAATATAATAATTTAATAATACTAAAAGGCTTTCGTTGATGGTAACAAATTTAGCGATTAAATACATAATATTTCAAAAAATACCTTCCTATATATAAAAATAAAAAGTTTTATGTTCCTTACCAACATTATAAGACACATGTAATTAAAGGGGGCATTTCTCCTTGCACAGTCTGAACACGAAATGGCAAAGTAAGTAAAAAGGAATACTACTCTGTATTAAGCAATAAATTGGATCAATTAGTTCGAATGTCTTAGAATGACAATTTGGAAGCTATAAAATACATACATTGATATTATCCAGATTAATCTATCAGTCAATATGAATTCTCGAGCTTCATCTCTGAAATGTAAAAGGTACAGTTATAAAATATTAAATGCAAGAATTTCGTTTTCGTATAATTTAAAATAAGAAAAAAAAAAACACTTTTGTTGAAAAGTATCGCATAATTAATTAGAGAAAATGTACACTAAGAAATAAAAAAATGTTGGATTACATGAGGACGAAAGAGGCTATGATGGCTGCGGTGACGATCAGCTGCATGCTGAGGATGCCGAATACGCGGCGAATGAACCGCCTGCGGATGTTCTTCTCCTTGAAGTCGCCGTAATAATCGTCCGGGTCCTCCATCCTGCGCCTACGTCTCTGCACCTCTTCCCAGCGTTTGCGAAGTTCAAGATTCTCCCTCTCGCGCCGGTTCACCATGGACGCCGTCACCGTCACGGTGTACGGCCCCTTGGAAATATTTTTTTTTATGAAGAGTTTATTACAAATATTGATATATATGAGTTAATTTAATTGATGATAGGGAAAATTTTGACGGAAGAATGGAAATTAATGCATTTTTTTAACTTGCTCTATTCGCGCCAAAAATCCACGTAGACGTTGATTGTATTTTGATGCTGTTTATAAATCCATTTATAAACAACATCTTAAAACCAATAATCACACTTACATTCTCTAATCGTACTTTATCCCAATTTAGGACTTTTCTTTTGTATTGGAAATTTTCCGTGGATTTTTTATGCGAATAGTCATCGGATCTTCCTTTTTATGAAAAGCTGCTTTAAAAATAATGGAATAAGTTTCTTTCAATAAAAATCTATTAATCAGTTGTAATTTTTTAAATTTTGAAATGCTAAAATAACTTATAAAATAAAATAAAATTACATTTTTTATTTGTTGACCTTCAATCAGTGGTGGAAGCAACGGTGGCTGTTGATCGGTCATTACCCGTTACTGTTACAGGAAATGCTGAATTAAAAATATGTTTATTAAAATCTACTGCAATTTCGATTTGAATTGAAGTGGGCAAGTAAGATACAAGTTAAATGTATAACCTTACGGCAATAATAAAATTGCTAAAAATTAAAAGATAAGAGTACACTTTATACCAGTTAAAAGTTCATGAATTCATAAACGGCTCAAACTTACCGAATGTGATTTAAAAGCAACAGAAAGTAAAAAAAAAATACAATTATTTTCGAAATAAAAGTTCTATTTTGAACATAAAGGAAATACCAAAAAGTATAAATAACTATGAAAAAAACTTGAAAATAGCTATGAAGAAACCTCAGCTAACTTCGGACAAGCATTTAAAATTTAAATTCAAAATCATAGCAAGTAACCTTAAATTTTATTTAAAAAATTTACTGTAAAAAATCCCAACAACAAATAATAAATAATAATAAATAATACTTTGAATTGCGCGCGTCATCGTCACGTGACCATCCTTGCGGGGCGAACGATTGGTCCGCTGGCGCACTAGTGATCTATTATCAAGAGCAGATAAATCAACGTTCGTGAATTAAAAAATCTCTGCGCCTATGTGTGTGCGTAAATACACGTAACGCGCACTTGTGTTCTTTTTTTTTGAGGTTACGTCGAAGTATTCACCTTGGCGGCTTTGCTCCAAAACTAGTGCACGTTCCACCTTCGATCGTTGCCCCCGAGTGACCGAGACACAGCTGCGGAGAAGCCAGCATCGTCGCCGCGTGGTCGTACCGAAGCTTGGAATCGCCGTGACATGATAAGAAGCGCAGCCGTAACCTCCGAAAATTACCTAATCAGCTGATCAACTCCAAAAAAGGTAAATAAACATTGGGCCATTAGTTGAACATGGAATGAGTGAAGAACACTTTGACTATTGAACATTGACCTTTTCAAGTTGTACGCATCATTTGTCATAAATTCAAGTTGATACCTTATTCGGAGTCTGTTGAATTCTCTTGTAATTTCGAGATTTCTTCATAGTGCCTTTGAGTGACTTTGACTCTTTGTGCTTGTGTATAGCAACTCAATATTTTTATTGTTACAGCTATTAATTTGGACTTTTAAGTCTATTTGTGATATTAGAAAAAGAAACAACGAATTATCAAAATGGGAGGCTTTGTTATAAGAGTGAAATCAAAGTCTGGACAAAAAATTGTAGATAGCTTGACGCCGCAGGATACGGTGGCTAAATTGAAGAATAAATTGTCTGAAGTGACGGGTGTGCAAATTCAGGCATTGCAAGTGCTCAAAGGCTTCCCACCGAAAGCTATTGATCTTAGTAACAGTAGCGCAACATTGCAGGAGAGTGAAATCACATCTGGAGAAACTTTGATCGTAGAAGAAAAACCAGTTGTGTGCAATGGAGAGCAAAACGTACAAGAAACTCCTAGAGGTCACATCACTGAAACAATGGATTTTGGCAATTGTCCTGGAATTCTTATGAAAATGGTTGTACCTGCCGATGATTCTTGTCTTTTCACTAGCATTGGATTTGTACTTAATGGTATTTTGAATTCTTACAATGTTTATAAATAACAGTTAATTACTCTAGAATAATTTAAAAATTATTTATTTTATTTCAACTCATTAGGTAAAGTAGATCCAAGTTGTGCAACTTTGATGAGGGAAATAATAGCTAATGCAGTGGCATCAGATCCTGATGCCTATTGTGAAGCAATTTTGGGTAAACCCAACAAAGAATACTGTGAGTGGATCATGAAACCAAATTCATGGGGTGGAGCAATTGAATTGGCAATTTTATCCCAGTTTTATGGACTAGAAATTGCTGTTGTCGATAGTAGCAATGGTATAATAAACAGGTTTGGTGAAGATCAACATTACCCTCAGAGAGTGTTTCTTATTTTTGATGGCATACATTATGATCCACTGTATTTAGAACCACTTGATGTAAGTTTGATTAAAGTTAAATAATCATAATATATTTTACATTAAATTAGATAACATTACAGGGAGGAAATATACAATCTCTTTTTGCTACCGAAGATGAAGTTATTCTGCGACAAGCTGCCGGCCTAGCACAGGAAGCAAAATCTAGTCACCAGTATACAGACATTCAAAAGTTCACTTTAAAGTGTATGATTTGCAACGTTAGACTTAGTGGTTCAGAAGCTGCACAAAAACATGCCAAAGAAACAGGCCATCAAAGCTTTGGTGAAGTGGTTGCTTGATAACCTAACAAATGAACTGAAATAGCATAAATCAGATTTGCTTAGACAACACAAAATTTCTGACATAAAACTGAAATATTTATTTACCAATCACTTTGTCTCATTTTAAACTATTTTACTACATACAGTTTATGGTTATAAACTGCAGATGAAGAAACTCAGTTTGCACCAATTACAAAAAACATTAAATTTTTTTGTAAAATTGTAGCAACTGGTTTCTTGGATGCTTTTACCTATGCAATATACTACTTTGCATGACACATAGAATAGTAAAATTCGTTTTACAAAGTTACAATGCAATAAAATATTTTTGACGCAAGACATTGCATGACAATTTACAAGTTAAAGTGGTAGAGCAAATAATTGCTTTCATCAAGTGCTTCTCAAGAAACTTATATTATAATAGTAAGAGTTCAACGCCAAAATAATATGTCAAGAAAAACTAAAATGTGTTTGAACTTTGCTCATCGAGGTCTGTGATACACTCGATTGCAAATCACTTTTACAACAGGTGCTACGTTCCTTTGTCCAGACAAAAATTGTCTTGTTAAAAACAGCAAAAATGAGTGTAGGTCACTTGTTACTTTTAATCTGTTTTTCTTGAGCATAATTTTTACATCCTTTAATTTATAATTAAAAAAGTGTATCTTAAGAAATATATGAGTCAGAAGATGATATTAAATATTATTTTTATACTTATATAGTTTTTAGAAAAGTTTCTTTTAATGGAATACTTTTAGCTCCATTATTAAAATGCATTATAATTGTGAATTTAATGTGATTTATACATTTTTGTTATAAATTATATACCCATATATTAGAAATTCTGTAAGAATTAAATTAAAACTTACATGCAATTAAATTGTAAAAGTAATATTTTGTTGATTAATTAAGTAGCAAAATTTTTTTGTCACCTTTTAGTATAGCAATTGAAATCTCAATATTTTGGTCAATGTAACAAAGTGACTCATATATTTAAATTTGAATTTGAAACTAAGGCTGCTAGTACAAGGATTAAGTATAAAAATTTGAGAAAAAATGACTGATATAAATGAAATTCTGAATCCAAGCTTAAGTAAATTAATAATAATAAAAATTTCATAATCTTTCAAGTTTCAAGTTAAAATAGAAAAGGGAAAACCAACTAGCAAAAACTGTAAGACTTTTAATGCAAATATTGATTTTACACAGATTTTCAATGAATAATACAATCTTATTTTAATTATAATTACTGCGATTGATTATTTTCAAATGAAGATTTATACTGTATAATAATCAATCTACATCGCATTAGGTCTAATAGTCAGGATTAATTTACATTAATCATGAAATGTAAATGATTTCAATGAATTGATTGTTGGTTGATTCAAAGCATGAAAATGGCACATATTCAATACAAAACTTTAATGTTTAAAGAATAACATTTAAAGAATGTGATCGCCAATTGTGATTACAATGCAAGCATCCACTGTGCTTTGATTAAATGCGAGAATCAAAGGATGTTACTAAACTTATGCAATTTATCTAATGATGAATTTATATAGATTTATACACATAGAACAATGTAGCCGTTCTCTATATTATAAACGCGACTTTAAAATTGGGAAAAAGTAACAAAATGGTTTATAAAAATAATGATTGTTATTATTGTCACCTTCAATTGTTCATCAAAGTTGTTTTTTTCAAACAATAGGAATTTTTAAAAATTATTTTAAAATATAGTTTATTTTAATTAAACGAAGTTTACTGTTATAGATACGCGATTTTTGAAAAATTAGACTCCTTTTCCAATTGCAAAGGTTATAATAATAAGAGGAATTTCAGTCAATTTTTATAAAGTTTACGCTAACAATCTACTTTCCACTTACAAAGATATCCTACTTCAAACAACATTTCAGTTTTACAAATGATTATTTATTTTAATAATTCCAAAAAAGAAAAGGAACTTTTGTACCTTAGTGCGGCAGCAAATCAGCAATCCTGCAACAATTTTAAATTAATAAATTAATCCCCGCCGACAACCCAGTGCCCCAAATTACCGATCGAGCTCACTGCCGAGTGCCGAACAGCTGAACGTCTGCTACACCCATCACATCAGCGGCATCGTCGTCGTACGTATACAAAAAAAAGCGGCGCAGGGAGTGGGGCCGCCAAGACCAAGGCATTAGCGCAGCTCCCATCTCGCTGCACAGACCAACACATACACACAGGCGTACGTGCAGAAAACGCACACCAGCCAGCCTCGCAGCCAGTAGATGCGTAGTGCGCGGCACGCGCTCAGTGGTCCGACGAGCGTCGTCGCATGCCGACTGTACCGTGCGCTCGTTCGCTTACTGCACCTATAGTCCCGCAAGTGATCAGTCGTTCCCCCGTCGTAGCAAGATGAGCCCGCGCCGATAGTCGCGCAACAAAGGACGACAGCAGCAGCGGCGAGAGGCAGAGATTGTGCGAGAGTGCGTAGTGCGCGTGCAGTGTCCAGATGCGCGAGGAGAAGACGCTCGCGGGCCCCGCGTAATGAGTCGCGCGGCCCCCGGCACGCGCATCCTGCACCATGGAGGACGACGCGGACCTGAGGGAGCAGATATTCCACAACACCGTGCGCGAGTACATCGTGAGTCTTGACCCTTTTCTTTCTGTTTTTTTTTGTTTGTTTGCGCGATTTCACACACTGATTGGGCTCGTACGCGGGCTGGGGGTTACTATTTTGAGGTTATAGCGCGAGCACCGTTTGTTTATGCACAAGGGGTTGTAGGTTGGACTTGAGGAAGCGGGGTATTGGTCTTTTTATCGGTTGGGGAGAACGAGGGTGGGTGAGAGTCGTGGGGTGTTTAACCTGGAGGTGTTTTTCGCCGCGACGAGTCCGTTGCCAATTTGTCGGAAGAACACGTAGGTGTTTGTCGAGCAGAACGCGTCGCACATCCACATCACGTGTGGCCTTACTGGCTAGTACTAGCAGACGTCAAGTGTGCCTGATCAACAACAGGGCGTGTGTTGATTTTGTTTATCGCTGAGGAGGAATCGGGCTACTCAAGAGGCTGGATTGAACCTCTAGGGATGAAGAAGATTGACACAATGGAGTCGTGTCTGATGCAATTAATTTTCGATTTTCTTCAATTTTTTTTTTTTTGTTAAAATGAAAAAAACGGAGTTCACGGTTGTAATTTTTCATTTAACGTAGGATGAGGTTTAAAGTACATTTTTTTTCTTCTATAAAAACGAAGAGGTCACTGACCTATACGCAGCATGCGACAGAATAAAACTGGATTTTCGAATATCTCTCTTTGATTAACTCGTTAGCATTATTTTCTTCTCGATCGTTTTTAATGCGGGTATTTTCATTTATTTTATTTAATTTGCTTTAACTGTTAATATATTTTTCTTAATTTGTGTATTTTAGTATTGATTATATGTAATTAAATTCCTTTTGTACTAGTTTGCAATATAAAATTTCGATCTATTTAATAAAAAACAACAAACTTAATTACAGTGTAGACGTTATACATCCACTAAACTTACCATAATTAAGGAATGTAATAAATTACTACTGACGATATGCAATTTTTTAATTGCAAAAAAATCAATGTTTTACGTTATCGTTCAATCATCATAAAAGTTATTACTGATAATAAGACAATTTTTAATGTTTATTTACAAGGTAAGGACCGCTAGCAAACTTTCATCTTTTCCAGACATTTTAAAAAGTTCTAATTTTCCATATATAAGCTTAAATTAATCAATTACATTAAATTTTTACGCATAAAATTCATGTGCAAAAAAAAAGATTAAATTTTTAATCAGGAAATCGAGATAACGAAAAAGTTTGGCTCGTAAAGTGTCCATCGCCACGCATGGACGCGAGTTTACTTTGTAAATCCCACTCACGTGCCGTTCGGTCCCGTCACGTTATCGATTTCCTTCCTTCATTGTCTCGGTTTCCAACATGAGGAGGCACAACCTGACCCCCTCTCCCCCTGTCACAGTGTGTAACCCTCGTTTACCACGGAATAAGTTGAACGACGTGGCGCACGAATCTTTCTGGGTGCGTATACATTAGTACGGCACTCCCTTTCGCTGTTGGAGTTAAATTAATCATGATAATGTGTTGGGAGTAATAATTCGATGATATTTTCAGAGCGTAAAAAGGAAAAAACAAGAATTTATTGATAGTGGAGGAGCACAGTGATTGCGGATAAATTTTTCATATTCAAAAATTTATCTTTCTAATGAGGAAAATATAAAGTTTTCTTAATAAATTTTCTGATTACCATTAAAAGGTTGATTAATGAATAATTAAAGTAATAGACTAAAATATTCTATTACATTAAAAACAGTAATATATAAACAGTAATGAGTTTTCTCTCCATTAAAGTAATTGAACTTACTTTGTTTTACGTAAAATTTAACGCGCAGATAATAGGGAGTACAAAAAATTGATGATTAAAAGTAAGGAGCGCGAATAATTAAACAAGCGCAAATAATCAAACTTCATCATTTTCTTAATAAGATTCGATTGATGTCAATGAATTCAGCGATTAGCTCTTAATAAGGTAATCAGATTCAATCGACTGTTCAATTGCGTAATTATCGATGCTGCATACAATATTTTAAAGCACCATTCAAACGGCGAACAGTAACAAATCGATGTGAAAAAAGAGTCCAAACCGCGGCGCGGAAGTTGGTGCGCTAATTCGAATTTTCCCGGTGCAGTCCAATTGGGGGTTAACGACACCGATGTCATAATCTTGGAAGCGGCAAAGGAGGCGAGCGTGAACCGCCCGAGCGAACCTTGAGATTTTTGGCGTTAGCCAGGTGCCGGGATTTCGGGCCGGCGCTCGCATTGTTTGCCAGGTCACGTTATAACCGTTTTGCGGCCGTCTGCTGTACGGCCGATCCAGGTCGGTAACTGCTTTCCTGCAGCGGAATCTCCGATCGCCTCTTCTCGAAAAATATTTTCGCATATAAATCGTCGAATTCGCAAATCTATACGACCGAGATCTCGGTGGTCACGGTCGAGTGGGCATTTTCCGTTGTCAAGATGTATTTATTTCATGCTTATTTTTGTCCTGGCCTGCTAATTACGGTGCTTTTGACCAGAAAGAGTGTCCTACTTACTCACGCAGGTAAAATTCAGGGAAGATGGATGCGGGTATTGTCGCGAGGAAGCGTTTGGTCTATCATTGAGTCCCGCTGTCTTGAACCGTTATTAGCGCGACATTTTCTAATGAAAATTGGGCACGTCTTTTGTGTGATTTGACCATTATTGCTGGGGTCGAATCCGCTTTAAAGATCCTTCTCGCTATTTGAGAATAGAGTGCGATCTGGGATGTTCGTCATAAAACTAATTGTGAAAAAAACTAAATCTTTTTCGAAACGTGCCGTACTTATACTTATTACTATTACCCATAATTCAAGGATTTAAATAACTATTGAAACCTTACCTATTTAAATAACTATATTTGCAGTTTACTTGATACTACGTTTTGTTCTCCAAGAACATAGTTTTTTGTTAATTTCTTTTAAAGTATGAATGTACTTTAAAATTGCAAAAAAAAATTATTTGGAATAAATTTTTTAATCTTTAAAATAAAATATTCACACATTTATTAAAATACTGGTTTCATATATTCATAATAATAAACATTTTTAATGTAACAAATTTCAAAATTTTATTTGGCAAATATTCTTTTACGTAATTAGGAAATAACAAAATCGTGTTTTCGTATCGCGCAATTTAATGACTAAATGATTTACAAATTCTATTGATTTTATCGTTTGTATGACTTATTCACCGATTGGCGCGCTGTTATAACTAGAGTTAATAATCTATGCAAATGCACGTCCGGAAATTCAAATAATTCCATTGTTTGCATTAACGCGCATATGATACTAAACTTAAATTTTTGTTTTAGTGAACATTCGAACGAGATATTTATGCATGTCGCAAATGGCGAGTGCAAATTTCTCTTTAGAAATATTTCCTTTTATTGCGTAAAAAAAATTAAACTATTGGCGTACAAAATCTTGACGCGCTTTAGTTTTATCATTTAAGCACATCAACGATCCCAGATGCAATTAAAAAACAATTAGATCTGCGAATGGAGTTTTATTCTTTTTTTTTCCTGAAAATTCACATTTATTCAATGACTTCATAATTATTGTTGCATAATTCAAGGCTGCGGCCGCGAGTAATCAAAAGAGCACGCACCGAATGCCTTTACCATAATACGCTAGCATTGATGTTAAAACGGCATCCTGTGCGCGAATCCTGAATTGAGAAGGAAGCGGGTAATGAACCGACTCGCTCATTGTGAATCGAGACAAATAATACTCGAGCTCGGACTTCAATTCAAGAGACAAGGAAACTTGGCCCTGCTCGAGCACAATTCAGTGATTATTACTTATCAATTGTAGATACGCAGAATCTTAATTTAGATTGTTATTTTTTAAATTTTTAGCAGTCAAGTTCAAACGGTTCGAGCCTTCAGCGGCTATTCTTTGTTTCAATTTATCTTTTCAAATAAAATTTATACAAAAGATGGAATCATGTTGGAATATTCGTAAGCGTGGTGTTTTTAATTTACTTTACGTGTTTTTTGTCTGAGAGGTGAAATCATAATAATAATATTATGACTAACCGTGCGATCGCAAGAAAAATATTAAATATTTTAAGAATACTGTTTTATTATTATTAATTGATTGATTATGCAAAATACTTTACTAAGGTGAACAATTATATTGTTAATTATTGGATAGATATAAAAGTTACTGTATTAATAATGAAGGGCACATAAAATGACTGAAAAAATTAGTAATTTGGATTTGGAGTATCTAAATTTACAACACAAAATATCACGGCCTACGACCGTAACCTTGGCCAGCCATTCTTTTCACACATCGTTACTTTGGACACACAAAGCTCGAAAAGAGACACAGTAAATAATATTTCGAAATAAATCCGCGGCATGTCCAAGTCCGCATCGACGATTGCCGCCGAAAGGTCAACGATCAAAAATGAAGAAGATAACGGCTAAGTCGGTTTTTTGTTCCGACTGTACCACAAATTCTTCATCGAAAGAACCGTAATGGATATCGTTTTGTCCTCTCCCATGATGAAAGGGTTTTTCACCCCCATTTGATGACCAGTTCGAAAAGTGAAAGTCCCTCTTTTCATAATATTTAATTTATGTACATCAATAAATAGTACAGAAAATTAAATTTAAACGGTAAAACGTTTTTTTATGGAAATAAATTTAATTTAGAAAATCGATAATGTATTTAATAAAATAGCTTATATGTAAAAAAGTGGATGAAAGAGAGTAAATTAAACATTTTTAACTGATTATCTAATCTAAACAAATCTTTGTTGTAATTAAATATTTACATTAATGCAATTGAAAAGACTAAATAACTAAATAAATATAAAAAAAATTATAAAACTGTTCTAAAACTAAACTATACGACAGCCTTTTATCGTTCTGTTTGCGGAAATAAGTGAATACGAGAAATGCATACGAAATGTGTAATAGGTGACAATCTACTACAATTAGTCTTCATAGCCATTACCAACGCAAGTACCGACGTATCCGCGATAAGAAACGTTATATAATTTTGGTGGAAATCATCCTTATATCTACTTAACACATAGATAACGTAATAGTCAAATTTTAATTGTACTACGACATAATATAGGTTTTAAGTCACCTAAACACTGAACTATTTAACCTTTAACTTTGAATTTAACTTTTTTTAAAACGAATAGGACTTGGTTTATATAAAGAAAAGATATAGTTAAAGTATATAACTGAAATCGATACCGTTACGTGGATCTAAAAAAAAAAAAATTCAGCGGAACACTTTAATCTTCGACTTTCTTTTCGTCTTTCACGAAGTTTTTATACTATACGAATAAGTAGTGCTGGAATTTAAAACACTTCTTCGATTAATTAAACTTTAACTTTTGTACATAATTCTATTGTAAATTCTTGGCAAATACATAAAATCCATCCGATTGTTTAATAGCAGCTACAATAATTACACACAGAAGAAGATATTAAACTGAAATAATTTTAAATGAAAAAAAAAAAAATTCCTTGAGTGATTTATATAAGATTCAAATGCAGATATAGCTTTAAAAATTCTAATAATTCTTCGATAGGTCTGAAACTAAAACACTTCAGGTAGTTTTATTAATAGCAAAAGGTCAACCAAAAATAATTCTTTATATTCTTGCTATTAATTATATAAGTTGTAATGAAGAATACATGTAAAAAGATTAACAAAACTTATAGAAGTTTTTTGTTTAATTTCTCGCCCGATTGAAATTTAAACAAACATTTAAAGTCATTAAGTTTATTCAATCGTTAATTTCGCTCTTTCTTTGTAAACAATAAATAATTTAATTTAACGCTGCAACGATATGTGCTAGAATTAAAATACTCCAAGAATTTTAAGTAATAAAATAAACTTTTATTTGTTTTTTCTAAAATGTAACTAAAAATATTCCAGTTTTTTATTCGTTTTATTTTTGTTACCTAATATTTCGCATTAGTCGTTTGAATCGTTAAAAAAGGCTCTCAAAACTACCCCTTTTTATATGTATACTTTGCATTTGGTCTCATAAAGTTAGCAAAAAGCAATAAAATATAACTTTTGAAAATCCCTTTGACATCTATCTGTCATAATGGATCTACCATTCCCAAAAAAAGAAAAACATCCGACTAAAATCCAATAAATACGAATGCGACTATCCACGTTGGAATAAACCACTCGTACATGCGCTCGCGTATCAACAAAACCATCGGAAAACGCGTGCATAAGCAAGTCGCGGAAAAAGACGCTTCGAAGGATGGACGGGCACTCCAGGCGTCAAACTGGATGTATCGACCACGCGGTGCGTTATCGCAGGCACCGGTATTTTATCACTCCGGTTACCGCGAAGCGATTTCAGTTTCTTCTCGCGCGCCTCCGTGGCCGAGCGTCCAAAGAGGTACGCGCGCGAGCGGAGGAAGAGGAGAGGAGGCACGACCGGTCCGCCACGGAGAGCCGTTGGACTGCCACTCGCGAGGAATTCGCATTGGGAAATGGCTCGCGCGCTCCCACTTTTATTTTTGAATACAATGTTGCCCCTCGCTTTCCCGGCTGCACGCGCTCCCGCCACCATTACTACTGTTCGTCTTTCTTTTTTCCCCCTTTTGTACCTCTTGCTTTCCCTTTTGCAACGAGGTATCCGATATTGGCTAAAAATAAAGGGGACGTTTAAAATTTTCGGGGGGAAATGCATTTTTAAGTGCGGTGATAGGAAGAAGTAGGAAAATTTATTGCAAATTGATTGAAATGAAGAATATTTTGGAAACACGAGAAAAAGTATTATAAATTTTGGAAAAATTACAATGTTTATAGTAAAATTCGCTATAATTTTGGTAATTTTTATAAATTTTATGGACATTTTTATCATCTGTCCTCGACTTTCAAGAATTTATATTAAATTTTTATATATTAATTTTCTGCAGTATGATCATACTTTTATTTTATTTACAAAAATAATACTTTATTTTCTAAGCCCAATTAATACTTAATTTGAAGACAGGAAGATATTTCTGGAGCAGATAAAAAAAAATCGCTAGCTCGGATGGTGCAAGGCCTCAACCTATTTTACAACTAGCTCGAAGGCCTCAAAAATATTTTCTTCATGGCTCATTCAGGCAATTAATTAATTTTCGCTTCGTTATCTCGATTAAAAAGTACATTCTTTTAAATGAATGGCGAAGTGTTTGACGGGCTTGAGTTTTGTAAAAGTATTTCTATGCAGAAAGCGGCGCTTAAATCTCCTCTTCGCTTGCTTTCACAAGGTGTCGTTGACCATCGCATCTTTCAGTGTCGAGCCTCTCTCTCTCGTCCCGTGTCTCGTTCTTCGAAGGTATTTTTAACCACTCCTTATTTTCTTCTACTTTTCTCGATGGCCAGAGGAGCGTCGTACAATGCCGCGTGCAACAAGTGATTAAAGAGAGGCCGTTTCGCAACTAGAGCAGTGCATCTTCCGAAACCGGGGTTACTCCACTTTCGATTACCATCGCATTAAAGACGAATTAAGAAGCTATTTCGTGGATGGGAAAAATCCTGATTACAGAATTTCTTGTAATTATTTGCTTTATTGGAAATCATAGCTACTGTTCGTTTTTTTTAAATTAAATTATTAATCTCATTAGAGATAATTAGTGAATATACTAAACAAAATTTCAATTGAATGACTTTCTTAAATATTATAAAATAATTTGTATTTCAAAAGAAAAAAATTTTTTTTTTTGTAGTAAATTTTTGTGAAACGCAGTTGTGTTTTTCGTAACTTTGGGTACGAAAACATCTCTGTGTAAGAAACAATGTGTTTAAAAGTATAAACAGGTTACAGTTATTACATAGGATTTAGCATACCTGTACGCATCCTACATAATTACTCGCGGAATGCAAGAATAGCTTCAAGGCATCAATTGAGGCACTACGAGTATAAAGGAGGTTGCAAAAAGTCTGAGGAATTCATCAATCATAAAACTGAAAAAGTTTTACAGTTTATGCTACCTACATCCGTGAAACGTTTTCATTTAATCATAATCATAATTTAGTCAGCTGCCGTTAACTACTCTCTGTAAAAAGTGTCCTAAAAATCATCAAATTTAACACAAATAAATACAAAACAGCGAACTACTATAAATTGTTTGTACCGCGAAAAAGAACTTTCTCAAATCATTCACACTCTCTATCAACGTAGGTGTTAAAATTTTTCTGGCATCCCGCGCAAGCTCATTTCCGCTTTCACAACCCCGACCACCGTAAAAATCCGTGATTCCCGCAACACTTCCAGCCTTCGCGAACCGCTGTACAAACACGTCCGATAGAAAATCGCGTTGTCGTCGCTGCGCGTCGGCTCGAAAGAGTCGCAGCGTCACGAACGGAGGACAACGCACCTCGTCGCCAGCGTCCCATATTTCTCGAGCTGCCTCGCGAGCAGCGCAAAACGCATCGGCGCTTTCTCGCGCTCGCTCCTTACCGCGGGAATGCGCCCGACAGCCTAATAAGCTGGAGGGGAAAAAAATTTGCAAACTGGAGAGAAGCGCGGCGAAACCGCCGATTTACTTACGAATCTGGGATACCCGACAGTGACTAGAGGTTTCCTGTACGAATCTGGTATGATTCAATTTTCTACACTGGGAATGCATAGATTTTTTTTAAAGAAATGCACTTATTTTAAATATTTCGCTTAATGGTCGTACTTGCGGTGCGCTATCGGTTTGATTTCTATTCGATTTTTTAGTACTGATCGTTAAGGAAATGAAATGAAAAATTGAAATGTAGATCAGGTTTTTTATGAAGAAACGGTTAAATTAATAAAATAGAAAACGATATTACAAGGAATAGATATAATAATATAGTAACCCGTAAAAAAATTGATTAACAATAAATTGATTAGAATATGCATATTTATTGTTAAATGGAAAGCGTGATAATTAAAAGTAACGTAATACTACCATACAGCGGATAATGAACGTTTTTTATTTTAAAAAATTTAATTTTCTAAAAAAAATTGTATAAAATACTGAAATGAAATTATAATTTGAAAAGAAAAATTAAAATTATAGTGACCAGCGGTCTGATTTACAGGAAGCTTCGTGCACGTAAAACATCCTCAACTATTTAAGAGTTTTTCAACAAATCGAATAAATTTTTTCTTATTTTGACTAATAAGTTGCTAAGTTGCAATAATTTGATTAAAATGAATACAGGAAGTAATTTCTAAAACGAAGCGCTTTTAGCAGTGACGACTGATCGCGGTAAGAGCTCTCATTGTCGATCTTTCGCGGCAGAGTTTCCCTCGATTCGTCAAATAAAAAGTGGCGATAATGCACTTTCTGCAATGGTTTCTCGCCGCTGGCCTCGTTGCCGCGCGAGCGTGAAAAAAGGCGCAGCTGCCTCGCGCTAGGCTAATCGTGAAACAAGGCCGCTCCGCAGCGGCGCGCAATTGAGGAGCGGACGACACGATGAATTCCGCAAATGCATCTATCTCGTACTCGCGATTTTGTAACCGTGCCGACCGCGCCGCTTGATATGGACACTGGCGACAGCCAGTAGTAAAAAAATCTCTTAAAACATAGAGCTGATCTTTGTTTTTAGGTCGTACTTTTTGTTTTACAGCTTGTAATTTCGTTCGCTGTAAATTTACGTTATTAAACGTTTAAGCAATAAGGGATCGGTACTGTACCTAACGGAATCTCATGAATTGGATCAATAGATCGGATTTACCATCCGATCGTGGAAAATCGTTTGCTCGAAAAGAGGCTAACAGCGAGCAGTTTTGCATGCCATTTCTTTTTACAGAAAGTCTCGTAAAAGTATTATTTACGATTACGCCCGGGTAGTTTAAATGCGTGAAAGCAGAGAATCAGTGGCAATTACGCGCAATCAGCATCGATTTAGAAAATCTTCACGCTCGAAGAACTGCATATTTGCTTAGACTACAAAACATGGCACTGTTATACGATCGTATCTAATCTTCGCCAATCATCGGTTTCGTCAAATATTTTCATTGATTCGCTCGAGGTTAAACGGTTGAACGCGGCTACGTATCCAAGCGTGCCTTATTCCATCGCCACTTCGGCTATATATATCTTTAAAGACTATAAACAATGAACGGTCGCGATTGTTGACGGAACAAAAGCCCGGCGCATTGGCGCACCAAGCCCCCGCGCGCGCGCGCACACCTACGCATTTCGTCATCGTCGTCAAAGCGAAACGACTCTTTATACGAACGATCGACTCTCGTTTGCTTCCGCGCTTTCCTACGTTTGCTCTTTGGGTATTATATGCAAACGGGAAAGTCGATGCTAAAATCAACAAATATTTTGCTTTAGTGCCAGAAAAATTGTTTTCTTCTTTCGTTGACGTAAAGCAAATGAGAGAATCGAGAGGACGAATAATAGCTATTTGTCACTTCGTTAACTACGTATTGTAGCAAGTGATGCTGCGTGGAAATACTTGACAAAAAATGTTTCACAAATTTATTTTTGTAAATGTGAGAGTAGTGCAGGTCTGATTTCTCTATGACTTTGACTTCTGATCGATTGGTAACTCGCTAGTCACATCCATTGAAACGATTGAAAGTTCGTGTCAGAATTAATTGAAACGATTGTGATTGACTTAATTTTATTCTTTGCAGCTGGTAAAGATGGTTGAAATTTAAAAAAATATTATCATTTCTTATAAATGTGAGACTATTAATTGTGTAGTAATATTTAACAAATTTATTAAATGTTGAAAATAAATGCGATCAGTTGTAAACGAAGTTTTTGTGTAATGGTAAAAACGCAATGTTTCTATCGCTCTGACGTACAGTTTCCGTTACGTTCATAAACGATAAAAATAAGTGAATACATTTTAAAACAAACATTAACTACTTTTTTAAGCGCAAATAAAGTAATTATAAATTTATGGTGTACATGCATCTACATATATCGTAGTGATTTCTTATCGCAAACAATAACCCAATATAACCATGTAATCGAAATAAAAATATTCATTGCCCCTTTAATGCCATAAATAGAGCTTCTAATCAAACAGTCATTCGTCAAGCAGTGACTTCATTAACGTCATTCGTCATTTGTCATTGTTCTCAACAAATTACGCAACTTTTTTTGCTCCCACAGTACGATAACTTAAACCCCAGGGCTCCGATTCTTTGCGCGTTACTTTTGTCGTATATTTATAGATACACAAAAGCATGTGAACGTCAATTAACAGCGCGCATTAACTTCTGTTAACGCTAATCCTACAGAATGAAGAAAAAGATACCTAGAAAATTTCCCAAAATTTAGTGCCATCCTTCTTCCGCTCAATATCCAATTTAAGGAGTTTTAGGCACGAACAGGTAAAAAAAGTATCATATTTGTCATTTTATCAAACATGCAATTGACCATCCATTGTGCGGTCGAATTAGCGCCTTCTCACGACTCACGCTCTCAAAGATCTCGTGACCGCCGTGTTTATTCAAGACGAACGGTAGCCGCCCCTCGTGATTGGCATCGGAAGAGTTAAAAAAAAGAGCGACCGGCACGCCGACGCGTAATGAGTGTCGTCGCGTTGCGGCGGCCCGGAAAAGCAGTCATTGTCTCGCACAAGCTGCCTTTATGGATCATTGTCCCCGTAACGTAAGCGTGCGCGAAGAGGCGCGCATATGACAACTCTCATGTCTGAGTTCATCGATTGCGCTTTTTATTTGCTTTTTTGTTTTTAATTTTTTGTACGGAATGCTAATTCAGTGACGAAGGCAGGTCGGTAATGTAATTATATGTGCATATTTAATTGTTTTTAATGATGTTAACAGTAGGAATTGAAGCATAATGCTCGTGTGAACTAAAATGAATTTGAGTAATGAATTTTATCTAAACGTTAATAAATTAATACAACAAATAAATAATGCAGGGGTTTAAACATTTTTGTCATCTTATTTATAGCTAACGAATTCTCAAGTAATGTAATAACACAATGAATTTATCAAATGATAAAAACAAATTCATTTTCTTCTTACTGTCAACGGAAATAATTCAGATGGATAGGAATGTTTGATATTTAATACGTTGCGAGTGGTTACGTTGCGAGGGAGGTAATTCAAAACGCAGCCAGTATCAATGACACTTTCTTCGATCAGTAATTACGCGTAACCACATAATAAAAATATCCTTCATTTTCATTTCGTAATTATATTCATAACCTCCCAATAAAAAAAATTACGTACACCAAATAAAAAATTCAAAACTACTTTGAAAAAATATTCTCCGATCATTTTATAAAAATGATTTTTTGATAAATAACTGATATTATATGAACTATCAAACTAGAGAAAATTTATAGTGTCTATTCGAATAATTAAATGATAATGATACATTTTTTCGCTTACACTTTTGCATTGAATTTCTTTGACCGGATGATGATTAGGTCTACATTGAATCTGACCGGAATAAATTCTTTTATAATGAAGGAATAATTATTAACCTACAAAAACTGATGCCTGAATCCACAGTAAAAAAACGATCCTTCAACACGCAAAGTCTATTCAAACATCCGCTAATCAAATTCTTCACCATTTGCCAATGCAGCATTTCTCAAATACACGTGTTACGTGCATAAATAACACGCAATTCCTGCACACTCGAGCAAATACTACCACTCTAGAAGTTTTTGTTCCTTCCCTCGCCTAATCTCACAGACACCTAAACCCCAAATAACGAGATTCTCGAATAATCGGATGTAGGGCCTCTAATCCCATAAAGCGGAATCCGAGCTTAACGCGAAAAAGTGCAGCGTCGCGATAAAAGCGTGTACGCCGTCCGCGCTTCGTCCTATCGATTTTGTCAATGAAAAATAAGACGCACGCGTTGAGTCGCAGCGATCCGAATACATATATTTATATGCGAATTGACGCAACGGCAGCATCCACGTGTCCCTTGCCGAGGCAGCGGGAGGAAGATAACGCGCGCGGGCTTCCCAACAAGTGGGGGAATTACTCAACGCGGATGCCAACGGCTCTTCGTCGTTAAATCGGTAGATTGTTTACTTTTGTTATTTGAGAGAGATTAAATTTGATAAAACTGCATAATCACATTTAAAATAATCCTTATCAAAATTTGCTTGCAATTATTGTATTCATTTTTGTAATTTTTTGTGTTTGTTCACGCGTTACTAAGTACTATATTTTTAATAGACCATTTTTCTCCGTTTACGTGTGAGTGGTTTTTAAAAAGTAAAACGCAATGACTCGGAATTCAAAAGAGAAAATCTGGAGCTTACATTACGGTCAAAAGGTTTGGAACAGCTGGACCAGCAGCGTCGCGCAGCTTCTTTGTTCTTGCTAACTTTAGAGTAGAATGAGCTTGTCGCTCTTCTCTGCCTTTTAGTAAAATAAGGACGTCATTGTTTTATGGTGTCGCCGGAAAGGTTCGAGCGTAAAAGCACCGTATTTAAAAAAAATGTAAGACCTGCCAGCCGCATGTTGGCTCTTTTTTTTTTCCTTTTGTCGCCTCGCCTTGAGATACTCCAGTCAGTCTAATATTACATGTATTTCACGGGTATGCCTATTATTTGTTGTGTACGAAACTTTAGTAATAAAATAAAACTAAACAAAGTATGTATAGTCTCCATTCAATGTCTTCAAATACACAGAAAATTTTTACGAAAAGCTACAAATATTTCACCGACAAAATTTCAGGAAAATAATATTCCAAAATCGTTTCTCACAATATAACAAACTAAACCAAACTTTCAACCACCGCCGCGCAAAAATCCCTGTGTACAACACGAAAGGATCAGCACGCGACGCTACAAAACAAAGTTCGACAAACACGAACCGGCAGCCCGTCAACAATCGAACGTATATTTTTAAAGTCACCGCGCCTCGGTACATAGCACATATCTAAAGTTAAAGGGTCGCGGAGCCGCTGGGAGCCTCGTCGCGACCTCTCCCTCCGCGGCAAAATGCGTTATTTATAGCGCGGAGCCGGGGAGGTGCACACACACGATAGTTAGTTAGCGACGGCGCACGTGGCGACGATTTGCATACCGATTGCTGCATTGTCGCGCGGCCTCCTCGCGCTCGTCTCCTATGCCCCTGCGCGAGGGATTAATTGCCCGGGTCCGGGCTTAACTGCTGCATAATTGATCGGCCACCGCGTGCGGCGTTACACTTTGTTGCCGTCGTTAGCCTCGCGAGTACTTGACTCCGTTTGCGAAGTGGACTAGGCACTTGTGCAGCGGATGACAGTGGATCTCCAAAGATTTTTTTTTTGTACAGGAAAATGAAAATTTTTGTTGTTTCTGAATCGAGGTTGCTTTGATAGTGTGATGTTTAATTCTCAGAATTGATTAAAATTGATATTTTGTGCATTTGTAAATTTTAGTGACGAATTGCACTGGGTTTTCCGAATGCTGATATAGAACGTGATTGATGTTTCTGTAACGCAGCTGACGTTATAGTAGTAATAACTATTTTTTCTCATTGTAATGTCAGTAGGTCAGTACAATCGCGGAATTATCACTTTAATTGCATTTTAAACTTTTAAATACTTAAGTGGTAATAATTAGAAGGTCCATAGTTTAAACTAATACGTATAATAAAACTAAGATGCACTTTTATGCAAAACTTAAAATGAGTTTACATACTTAAAAATGAAATCTCAAAGTACTATAATTTACCTTTTTGCATCGCCACGACAATAAGTTCAAATTCTTAAATTTTTCGGCTGCAAATGAGTGACCAATTATTATTCATTCATTGATTTTAATTATTAATATTTAAGTAGATAACAAATCCGTATCATGTACTAACTTATCGTATTAAGGCCAAATGATGAATAATAGAACTTCGAAAATACAAAATAAGTGTAAACAGATAACCCAAAGTCAACATTGCCAGAAAAAATTTATTATCGACAATAAATTATTAGAAGTATGCTTACTCTGTTACATAAAAAGTCGCATAATTTCAAGTTGAAAGCTGCTGGTAAAAGAAGCAACGAAATGAAGGTCGAATAATTTTAGATTGTCCACGACTCGTTTCAAATTTGACAACGCTGGTGTATTCTGGGCGGGTGCAATGCACTGCAAAGCGCGGGGACCTACACCGCGCTATAAGGACGTCGTTATCTTCGTGTGCGAAACAAGCCAGCTCCATCATCAGCAGATGTCGACTAATTTAAGGTTGTAATGCGCGAAAAAAAGAAAAATACTGGAGCTGATGTTAAATATAAAATAACAAATTTCTTTTTAAATCTATTTAAGTAAACTTATAACTTTCTTATTAATTGAAAGATCGGTAAAATTGATCGTAGAACAATAAATTTTTTAATGAGATAATTGCTATTATATTTTCAATACAATTAAGTATATACCTACTTCGACCGATAGATTGGCAAACTAGTTTTCGAAGAGAAAGTTTTCATTACTATTGTATTTCACGAGTGTAGAGTTGTAACTACAGCAGAGTAAATTTTTAATTAAATAGCACATGCATTTTGTGTATATTGGAGACAATTATTTTACCAATATTAGATCAAAAGCAGTGTTTTTATAATAATTATTATACTATGCATATTCTTTGATCATGGATGTATGTACTTGTTGCAAACGTCTGGAAACTAACAATAAAAGAAAGTTTAGGTACAAGACATGATACTTACACCTGGCAATGAAAAACTCATATTATATTTATAACGAAATGTGTCACAGTGAATGAAATGGATTGACCTCATGGATACATAATTGAAGATAATGAAACACTGTTTAGTTTATAATTAATTTCATAAACTTTATAGATAACTAGATGCAATAAATTACCCTAAAACTAAAAGAACTCGTTACAAAACGTTTCAAAATTATGATCGGTACCCTAGTACCATTGCTATAGACACACGAAAAATAAATTGATTCACCTTGCACTCTACATAAGTAAACAAACACAAGCAGCCGTTAAAAAGATTGAACAGCCTGACCTAAGCCG
Source organism: Eurytoma adleriae (assembly GCA_900480045.1). Taxonomy (NCBI): domain Eukaryota; kingdom Metazoa; phylum Arthropoda; class Insecta; order Hymenoptera; family Eurytomidae; genus Eurytoma; species Eurytoma adleriae. The sequence goes on from UXGC01000928.1 coordinate 33,389, forward strand.
CTTACACTTGTATTTACAACGGCGAGCGACGCTCGGCTTCCGTACGAGATATCAGCGTTGAAAAAATGATGAAGAAGCGATCGATAAGCCGCGTTCGGCAGCCTTGAGGACCCTGACATTCAAAAGCGCGAAATCCACGTACGGCGGCGGCCACGCGACAAGTGCGCGACGCGCCGAAGTCGCGCCCGTCAAATCGATTGCCCCGGCGACGACGAGCGGCGCGCACGCGAAAACCGGTTCGCCGGATTATTTACCCTGGCAAGACGGTCTCGCGCGGACGAAGGAGTCGGCGATCCGCAAGCCAAAAGTTTAATTGGCGGATTATTTTTAAAGGACATGCGGCGCCGAATGCGCAATCTTCGCTTTCTTAAAAACTGGATTAGATGAATCTCGTGAGATTTTGGCTCGTCTGAAGTTGAATAAATGAAGCTTCATTCGTTTATGCGAAGAAAAGTCGTTTATTTGTTATTCATCAAAAGTTTTCGAATTATAATGAGACGAATAATAATTAGAAGACATTTGTCGTTAAATCAGTGTACTAGAGTCTATTTGTCTTATTCAATTTTATACCTTATATGTACAGAATACATTTTGATGTTTGAGCAGAAAAAGCTACTAATTCAGAAATCGATTCACGTATATTCAATGCACCGCTCAGTATCAAAACCTGACTTTTATTAAAGTTAAATATGTATAATTGTTATCAGGTAGATTAGAAGGGGAATCGATTTAAATTAGGTAGAATATTCACGGATCATATACATAATTATTATCAGTAAAAAGTTTGCTTTTGCGGAACAATCGTCACACGTTACATTAGAGTTGACCTTATCTTGCAAACTATTTTTATGTTTGCATAGCGATAAACGCCGGATATTCTGCTCTAATTTTAATAATAATAATAACTACGATTACTAATCTATTAACGAGCCGCGTGCCAAGTAAAAAAAAATTTGATAACATTTTTAGCTCTCATAAAGTATATTACCAGGAAATACGTATCAACTTTATAATACAATAAAACTTATTTAATTTGAAAATAATTACTTAATCTTGTAATTAATTAGTAAGACACCTGACAAAGTATAATAAAAAATAATTTTTCTTTTACAGATATTTCTACTGCTCTTCATCATCCTATACATATCGAGCTACGCGCTGATATCGCGCTTCCGTTGGCGCGGCGGCGAGGACTACCTGACGGCCGACGAGGATGAGGCTACGGTATACCGGATCAGCCTCTGGCTGTGCGCGGCGGCCCTCGCGGTCTCGATCGGCGCGACCCTCCTCCTGCCCGTCTCCATCGCCAGCAACGAGGTGCTCATACTCTACCCCAACAGCTACTACGTCAAGTGGCTCAACAGCTCTCTCATCCAGGGTACTTGTGCTTCGCTTTTTTTCACGCGCATTTCCTCTTTTTACGAGTAAAATTATCGCAGTTGATGAAACAGTTTGTAATACTTCTGATATTGTGAATGATATTTTGAATTAATACAGAAAAAATCTAAGTGATTTAAAATAGATGTCGATATTACTTTTAAACGGTTGGAAATGTTTAATTAAAATTTAGAACACTTTTGAATATATCATTTAACATTTGATAATGTTTGCAGGACTATGGAATCTTGTGTTCCTATTTTCGAACATGTCCCTGTTCGTGTTCCTGCCATTTGCTTACCTGTTTACCGAATCTGAGGGTTTCGTTGGCTACAGAAAAGTACGTATCCCCACTTCATTATTATAGTTAAAATTGTTAAAAACATCTTTTATAAATTATTCTTTTTCCTTATTTGCAGGGTGTTATGGCCAGGGTTTATGAAACCGTAACAGTATTGTGCCTACTAGGTGCGATGGTTTTAGGTATGACTTACATATTGTCAGCTGTTCTTGATCATCAGAAATCCAGCGTTCATACATTACTTAGTGAGTATCTGTTTCTCAAAATTGATAGTAACAATTAAAATAAAACCCTTTTTAATTTGGATTCAATTTTTTTATAGATTTTTGGAGTTACTATTTACCATTTTTATACTCCTGCGTCTCATTCGTTGGTGTTGTTATGCTACTAAGTAAGTTCATTGGAAATAAAGTGCTTTTTCTAAACAATGTTGTCCAGTTAAACAGTTTCTGATAAAAATTTATTTCTTTTCTAGTATGTACGCCAACAGGATTCGTGAGACTATTTGGCGTGGTCGGCTCATTCCTCGTTAAACCTCAATTTCTTAAAAATTTGGATGAAGAGTTTTTCGCTTATAGTTTAGAAGAGGACTGTATCAAAAGAAGGTAAATTTTAAATTTTGATGCTCACCCATGTACATGTTTATTTGTTTAAACTAAAACGTTAAGTACAGTTACCGCCAGATGGACTTTGAGACATTTGTCCTGATAATGAATTTGTTATCCCAATCTGAATGGTTAGTAGTTTGGGAGAGACTACTGATAATCCACTATTTAATTGATTCTAATCGATTGTAAAAAAATCATGTAGTTATTGAAATATCGATTGGATACTGGTATTCACTGTAATCAAATGGCACTGTAAAAAATTCGCTGGAACAACCTCTTTTTTCGTAAACTAAATAAAGATTAAAATTAATTTAACGATATCCAAAAATAGATGCTTCAGTAATTAATAAAATGAAAAATTCCTTCAGATTGGACCATGCGAAGGCGACGGGCAAGTCGTACGTGACGCCGGTGCCGATGTCGCCGCCGGGCTGCGGCAATGTGGCACCGTCGGCCGCCGAGGAGGACGAGGCACCGCTGTGCCCGACGCCGGGGCTGATGGCGCTGCGCAACGGCGAGCTGCAGCGAGGCCTCACCAAGCGCCTCGAGGACATCCGCAGGCGGCGGCGCACCCTCGACGAGCAGCGGCGCACCTGGTGGGTCAGGCGCACCCTCGTCTATCCGACGGCGATGCTCGCCCTCCTCGTCTTCTCCACTGCCACGGCACTGCTCGCCGTACAGAACACCCTGCAGCTCCTCGTTGGAATCAAGGCGCTGCCCCTCAGCACCAGGGTGAGTTAACGCGCGGAGGCAATTTCTTTTTTTGAAGCTGCGTTTCTCACGGTGCGATGGTTGCGTTGGTGACCGATTCCATAATTTGGATTAAGCTTCAATAATCATAAAATATTCATAGATTAAAAACCACATCATTTTTTTTATATGTATTTTAAGTATTATAATGTATTATAAGTAATGTTATAATTGCATAAGACAAATTTTCTTTTAAAAATTTATTTTTCATAACAGCAAAAATGTATTTTATAAACTCCTAGCGAATTATAATTAATCTAACAAATAATATTTGATTTTTAGCAATTCACGCTAGGCGTTAGCTCGCTATCGAAGCTAGGCCCAATCGGAGCGACGATTGAGGTAGCAGTAATCGTGTACCTGGTGGTAACAAGCGCAGTTGGACTGTACTCCCTGCCGGGTGCCCAGAGGGTTCGTCCGCGGTACCATTCCACTCCCCTTACCCATCTCATCGCAAATTGTGCACTCCTTCTCATACTCAGCTCGGCTGTACCTCTGCTCACACGCATACTTGGTTTGTATAAAATTCATCTTTTTTCAATGATTATTTAAATAAGAATGCAGTGATCTTAAGAAAATGTATAAAAAAATACTTGCATGTATTATATAACTTATTCAACGAAAAAAAGTGCCTAGTCGTAGAAGTTAATTTTTTTGTGGAAGTTTTATAAAGATCAATAAACGATTTTTGAAATTCATTGCACTACGTTTTTATAAGAATTGTCTAAGTGCTGTAATGTTTTAGAATATTATGTAAGACCAATTTTTTCTGTAATTATTATTTCGCTTCACAAAAAAGAAAACGATAAATAAGTATGTTGTTAAAAATTGCGAATGTTATGTAAAATAAAAGAACATCAAAGTTCTTTACTTTTGAGGATTATTTATTTTTCATAGAATTCGTCATACCACTTAATGGCAGATTGCAGATTACATTGTTAAATTCGTTTTTCTATGATACTTCATAATCAATAACTTGTTATTTGGGCATTCAAAATATCGTTGCACTCTCTCATAATTAATTATTATTTTACTTTAGTTTCTAATATATGTGCAATGACTTTATAGCATTTAATAACATTAAATAAATAAATTAATTAATCTAAAATTTTGTTTATAGGCATGACGAACTTCGATCTGCTCGGTGACTTTGGACGCATCGAGTGGCTGGGCAACTTCAAGCTGGTGTTGTTCTACAATCTGAGCTTCGCGGTGGCGGCGATCGGCTGCCTGGCAACCAAGTTCACGGCGACGGTGCGGAAGGAGATCTATAATAGACTCCGCACCAGCGTCCTCAGTATATTCAGGCGGCGCCCGAAGCGCCCCGCCACCCAGGCCAATCCATTCTCCAAGGAAGAATAGACTGAAGTTCGCGCTACGCGTGCGCGCGAACACCTCTTTTAAAAGGAAGAAAAAACAATCCAGCCCTCTGTCGTTTCTTTTTTTCGTGTCTCGATTTTTCGTTTCTTTTACGTTGCGTTTCCTCGAGCCTTCCAACTGTTTTACCGAAATTGTGCGACTTGCTTCAGTTTTAAGATTAGTTTAAGTGCGGATCGTGGTTGGTTGTAAGAGTTAGAGTGACTTGCACGATGACTATTGACATAAGTGTGACACGTGTAAGTTGAACGAAATTTTAGTCACATTTTGTCGATTGGGCTCAATTTACGTCGCTGCGAACGATTTTCACGGATAGTTTTGTAAAGACGAACTCTTATTGGCAATAAGTTTTTTCATACTTCCATTTTTTATAATAACGGTTTTTTCCATATGCTACTGGCTAGATTTATTCAGTTTTTCAGACATTGATAATAAGAATTTATGCAAAAAATTGTTGATTCATTTTAAGTAACTTGAATACGAGGGATTTTTTGAATTTGTTCTTATCTATGTACCTAATGCATAGATTATCGGTATATGTTCTTAACAAAAATTTTGAAATTGTTACTTTATTTAAAAATTAATTAAATGCATCTATTTCATGTGCTTTGCACTTGCTAATTTTCTTGCCACGTTAGTGATGACTGCATGAGATAATTATATTTTTCGTAGAAAGGATTATTACCGATTATAACTTAAAATTTTGATAAAATATGATAAATTAGTAAACAGGTATTTTTAAACAAACTGTTTCTCAAAATTAAAAAGGTACTATTTCGGTAAAACAGTTCTAAAATAGTTTGATGTGTCAGAGTTGAGACAAATTCATTAGCAAGTTGAAGTTTAATATAAAAAATGAAGCTTCATCATATTGTAATAATGTTTATGTATTTAAATAAGGGTAATCGATTCTAAAGAAACGTAAGCAATTTAAAGTTGAAAATTATAGGAACGAATGATTGCCTTGAAGAAAAAATAAAAAAAATTAAATTACATCATATTTCAAAAGGCTATCAATTTTTAATTATAAGATATTTTAGTATAAGTTAAAAAAATTTATTCTATGTGACTGAAAATATGATTAAATGTTGAATAAACATGGCCATGTCAAATTATACGAGCGATATTACGAGGAATATGATCAAGTTAGTTTTAGATTAAGAATATTGATTTAAAAATTTAAATTAATCTTTTCAGTGTAGTAATTAGAAAAAGTAAAAAATACCTCTTTTGGATGAAAATTAATAACTTTATTGTATTCGATTTCGCTCCATTTTTATTAATTAGAAAATTAACTGTAACTTGATCATTTCCATATTTTAGATATTTTCTTAAAGTGACTTGAATGTGGATTGCTTAAAATTAGCTCAAAAACAGTTGATAAAATAACTAAAATACATGAAAAAAATTTAGTGTTGTAATGTTTTAATTAGTTGTAGTAGATTCGTAAAATTGTGTTGCGTTAGTATTTTAGTTTTTTTATGATCTGTTATAAAGTAAACAAGATGCAGAAGTGTGAACTGTTAGAAAGTTATATCATCCAATCACTTTTTCACCAGTTGTGTATGTGTCTTCTTTTTAAAATGTAAACGTCGAAGGAGTTTAAGGTGCTCAACATTATAACAGTTTACATTTCTTTTTAATTTAAGCAACCGCAAAGTGGATAGCATCAATTGTATTAGCTTCTGTTTAATAGTGGGCCCATACAATTCAAAGGTAGCTAAATCTGTATTTTTAGGGAAAAGAATAATAAACCCCAAAGTAATAATTTTTTTATACGTCACTGTTGCAAAGCATTTGCAATTCTGAGCTGTGTAATCTATAATGAAATATCATTATTTTTCAAATGGAAAGGATAAACAATGTAATGGAAATTTAGATGGAAATGCGTAGATGAGAAAGAAATGAAAATATTTTAAGAATATAATTCTACGATGCTTAAGTCAATCGATCTAATGAAATCGCTAATATTATTGTATCATATGATAACAATAACAACTATTTATTATATAATCGCTATTTTAATAGTTATTTATGTAAAATATAGTGACAGCCGTTAAGATTGAAAAAAAGCTCAGTATTTGTGATAAACGAGAAATGCGCACGTCGATTTATTCTGGGATGTATAAAGAATTTTTATGTAGCCTAGTTGTGAGATATTTTAGCAGTTACTGAATGTCCTTTTTTTGATCTTCTGTCACTCTTACATAATTAGAATAGTGTGTAAAAAGGTTTAGAAAAGCTTTTCAAGGGAAAAGTTTAAAAAATGGAAGCGTATCGTTAGAAATAAAAATGCGTTGGTGACACGAAGAATGTTGCAACTTTTTTTAGGCTTTTTTTAAGTAAATTTTTGTAAATAATTAGGTCGCAAATTATTTACATAGTTCGTGTGTAAAAATAATGATAGCGTAGTAAAAAAAATTCATATAGAAAATTTTATAGGCTTTTTAAAGAGTCGTCCAACGTTTTTCTTTTTATGTCTTTATAGATAATAGCCTCGGTAGACTTTTGGCGACTGTAAGTAGATTAACATAATGTGACTGTCTAAATTGGAGCAAAATGCATTTTTAATGCATATCGACTGCATATTTTAAGATAAACGAAAATCAGAAAGTCACCGATTGTTGCATTATTGTACGCGTTAAAAGGACTACAAATTGAGATATATAACATAATTTTTAGAATGAACGTGACTTTCTGACTTTCCTCTAGCTTTCGGGAGAGTCCTTAAGACTTCCAAAGCATAAAAAAACAGTAAAATACGTAAGAAGAATTAAGCGTTCGTACATACGTGTAAGTCTGTTTGAATATTTTGCAACAATTTTATGTGATATGTTATCTCGTCAAGAAGACAATACCTTAGCAAAGTGCACTTTGCACTAACAGAATCACCAGTAAAATAAGCTATCATTATCCACCCAAAGTACTGAAACAGTAATAAAATTTTATTGTAAAATTTGAGCGTTTTTACACTTCTCCTATATTCTTATATTTTTTCCTCCTATATTCTTATATCCATTCCTTATTGTTTATTCCAACAGCAAAGGTAGTTGCTATCATAATTGAAAAATAAGAAGTAAATAGGATAATTCAAAGTTTTTTTTAAACATGTATTACTCGCAAAAAAACGTAGGTGTAATATTTTGTAGAATATGTTATCCAAAAAGCAAAAATTGAAAATATTTTTAAAATCTTCAAACTTCACCTTCATTGTTATCACTAGTGTATACGACAGACACTAGGCGGCCACTTCTCAATCATCAACTTCACTTTGCTATAAACTCATCTATTGTCACTTCAACAACCATTAGAAATCTCATCCAACCCACAACAAAAATTTGCATTCTTATTAGCGATTTTTTTCGTTTCTCAAATCTCAGTTGCTCTTCGTCCCTTCCCGAAGATAAAAAGCAAAAGATCTTCTCGCAAGTAGGCAGAAATACTTTGTGTTAGCATATAAGCAGCCTCCGAGCTGAGATGGTCCGCAGAGGTTGGCGTCTGCCCGTTCGCACCGTCCACTGTGCACACGGATCGGTTGGCCGCGGGGACAAGATGCGCTAGGTCAGTTTCTCGGATGGCGTTTGAAGACGCGGCTGCTGGCGTGTTCGGCATTTGCTGAACAGGCGGCCGCCGAAGCCAATGCTGACCAGAGCAGGCCGTGCGCGCGGACGGTCCTCTCGGCCTCGATATCGCGCGGCCCGGACGACGGACGCGGTGGCCCAATCGCTGTACTCTTTTAATTTTTTGTACCGATTTTTTAAGTCATGAGTTATTATGATTTTTATGTATAAAATTAATATTAAAAAATTTTCTGTATTGGTAGTGAGACAAAATTTTTGTTTTTAATGATATAGCTATTGTTAGGTTCTATAGCAATACGCTTTATCGCTCTTTTTTTTAAGGAAATTAAGTACTTTATTATTAGCATTGTTCAGCGTATTAACGAGAAAGAAATTGTTATGTTATATTATAATTATACAAACGTGAGTCATTATTAATTCGTAGGCTTTCGTGACGAGCGCAAATTTCTAAAAATGCCAAACTAATACTGCGGTGAAGTTTATGTATGACGATGATATTATTGAAATGTGAAAAATACATTTTTATGTTTTTTGTTGCTTCTTCAATTATTAATAATCTTTACAAATTGAATGTCACACAATTTAATAAAAGTTATATATTTCACAAAATTTGTAACAAAAGCTCTTTTATGTTTCTGTATAACAGTGTTAGATATAAATCTTGCAAAATATATGTTATTAATGAGGAATTATCGGGGAAATGAGCTTTTTTGTCGCAAGCACATGAAGCGCGGGAAATTTGAAATGTGATAATATATGTATAATTATTTTCACCAATAATTGAATGCATTTCTTTGTTATCAAAGATGACAAAATAAAATGGGTCATAAAGTAACTTATTTATTTAAAGTTCGTAAAAAAACAAGTTCAATATTTCCTTGATAGGTGGCTTCCAAGAGCAAAAAAAAATCCATGGCACTTTATCTCATCCTCTTTCAATTTTAAACAAACTCCCACAATTTTTTTACCATTTCTTAAAAACAGAAAATTTTCCAAACTTTTTAAACATTTGACTTAATTTATCAAAAGCTACCCGCATCCTCGCGGAAATGAACGAATCGTTATTTCCCGCAAGCGGCCGGACTGCCCTTCATTTTGTATATAAGACCACTCGTTGCGCATCGATCCCGTGGTGGTCCGAAGCTACCCAAGTCGCCCGCCTTTACCAGTACAAGCACGGGAAGGCCAGGATCTAGGCATGAAGTCGAATTTCTCGCAGCGCCCGTTTAGACGAGGCAACTTCAGAGGTTTTTCACTTACAGGCCATGGCATAGTTGGCCATGGCATAGTTGGCCATGGCAATTGGCCATGGCATAGTTGGCCATGGCGGTGCCGCGGCCGTTTGCCGCGGCATCCACTAATCATGCCTACCGCGGTTCAGATGACGGCATGAGATTTAGAAGAGGAGGAGGAATAAGGGTCGCTTACTCAAGTCGCCGAAGTCGTCAATGACGGCACGTTTCGGCGACTACGCGAGATTCGACTTCGACGCCCCAATCAGTCCTGCACGGTTGGTGTGCATCCTAGGCTAAGCACCGTGCAACTGGCTCTAGTATCAGACTGCAGCTGATACACTTTGGCAATTGCCAAAGCCCCGAGGGTGACTGTGGTAGCGACTTCGACCACCTTTTGTATACTGTAATTTTTTTCTTTAAGAATACAACAATTTTTTAAGAATTTATTCAATTTTTTCGTTAGTGATTTTTTCATAAATTTTTTTATCGTTGTACAGTATTAGCGAGGGACAAGTTGATGAGGGCAGGGCTTAATAGAATAGATCAAAATGAAACAAGAAATAAGCACAAAGCAAATGTCTCGAATATCCAGAACAGTATTTTTTACGATTACTAAAAATTATTACACAGTGTTTCTAAACCATTAATTCGTAAAGCCTACCGCGTGCTGGGACTAAAATTTAAAAAAGAATAATTGTTTTTACACAATAGTTATTGTTTAAGATTGGAGAGTAATTTTCAATAAGATTTATAATGGCAAATTTTGTAAGAACATTCGTACAAATGTTTATCAGGAACTTCGGGTGCAGAAATCTGATAAATTGCGAAAAAAATTTTTTATAGTATTTTATAAAATACTTTCAACCGGGATGCTATCGTGAATGCTCATAGTTTTCGCTTATCGAATACGTATAATGACAACCTAAAACGTGTGCGTGGTTTTAGTTATTGCTTATGCGAATGACATGACTAACGTTGCGAGTTTTATTTTTTTGGGTAGTACATTTTGAAGACTGCAGCTAACAAGTGTAACAATAGTAACTTTAAAAGAAATATACAGTCATTATTTCACTCATCCTGCTAAAGGGTTTAATAGATTTTATACATCCACTAGTCCATGCTGCACGTATAACGCTAACAATCGGATAAAAGTGCAGCTAAATGTAATTATTCTTATATATAATATCAGTGACTCATTTAGTTTTATCGAACAGTTTGTTTGGCTCAAAAATTAAAAAAAAAAAAAAGAAATTAAAATAATTAAAATGGGACAAGGTGAAAGTACACCTTATTACGTGGCGTGAGTAAACATTTTGGTATATCTTTTATATACATACTTTTTGCTATAAGCCAAATAAATATGACGTTATTAAAAATATTACAGAACCCGCCAATTAAAGGCTAGCGATGATGACGATGTTTTCGTCCAAGTAACAATTAATGACGTTGCGTACCGAGGTCAATTTCTATATATTGAAACATCTTAAAGTTTATTTGAACTTAACTGCACCATAACATTACAAATTTTGTTTACAGTCACAAAAGTTACCCCGATATACACCTCGTTGAATTCATTCATTCGAAACGTAGCTAA